>PVKA01002455.1:59156-124800 GCA_004027165.1 Ctenomys sociabilis | reverse complement strand
GTCATCCTGCAGGTGATGGATTATTTTATCCTGCATTCTCTTTGTTTTTAAGAGATCCTTTCTCACCTTTTCACTAGCTGCTCTGGCATCTTCAAGATCTCAATCTCTGTCTTCACTTTCACTCAGACGGTTTTGGAGACTCGTGATTGCTATTTTTAGTTCTTCTATATCTCTTTGACTGTGTTTCATGTGTTCTATTTCTTTTCTGTATTGCTCATTCAAGGAATCCATCATATTTCTGATCTCCTCAATTTTTTTATCCATGTCTTCTTTAGAGGTAGTTATTAATTCTTTTTCTGCAGTGCTTCTTGCAAGTTGGGTTTCCTCTGTATATTCCCGGACTTGTTTCTTGTATTTCAGATGTCATGATTTCAAATAATTCTTTTCTTTTCAAAGAATTCTTTTTTGATTTCAGAACTTATTCTGCTTTGAGTTCCTCATGACTTTTCCTCTCTTGTGTCGTTGCTTCAGATGCTGTTAATTCATACATTTCAGCTGGAATAGTGCTCTCTGCACTTGTTCTGGGTGAGCATTGTTTTTCCATCCATTGTTTCTGGAATTCATTCTTTATTTCAGATACTATGTATTCAGATATTTCTTTTTTAATTTGGGGAATTACTTCTTGTTTTATTTCCTCTATACCTTTCTGCTGTTGTTCCTTTGCTGGCTGCTGTATATGTTAATTCATTCATTGCAGCTGAGCTAGTGTCCTCTGCCCTTACTGGTGTACTCAAGGTCTGGGATTGCGATTTTCCCCTTCTCTTTGTCATTTTGTGTTGCACTGACCTTTGACCTTTGGTGTACTGCTTTGGTGCAGCTATAACCTTAGCTTGTTATGAGATTTGGGTGCCAATCTATTAAGTTTGAGATTATTCACGTATGCCTATCCTGGATCTAGCTGTTGTGTTAACTTACTTTTTGCTGCAGCTCCTGTGGTTCCCCTCTTTTGGTTCCCTGTTCAGGTGAGCACCAACCGAACTGGGATGTAGAGAAAGCAATGAAAATTCCCACTGTCTTGGCTGGCTTTGAGGTGAGGATCCGGAAAATTGCTGGAGTCAGCCCTCCAGGCAGGTCGCTCTCTAGGTGGGCAGGCCTGTGCTTTGGTGGGTCTTCTGGGCTCACAAAAGGATAGTGGATGATCTTATTCACCCGGTAGGCTGTACTGGGTCCTCCAGCCTGTGCTGGGTCCAGGTCTACAAGGCCAGAACCCAAGAAGGCTGGGAAAGGACCCTCTGGTGTGGCAGGCTTGGAGTTCTCACTCCAGGCTGACCTGGACTGGGTCTCTGGACATGGGGTGGGACCGGCAATTGCTGGGAAATGTTTCTCTGGCACGGTGGGCATGGAGTTCTACACTCACTGAACTTTGATGCCCAGGGAGTCAGGGAAATTTCACTCGCTTAGCGGGCTTTAAGGCAGGGGATCTAGGGAGGTGCTGGTGAGTGGGTCCTGAAGTTTCAGGCCAGTCACTGGCTTGGAGGGATTGGGGGCGGGGATCCGGGTAGCGCACGTGGGAAGAAGCCAAAGGCTCTCCCTCAGACTCACCACATACTCACTGATCTGGGAAGCCTGGTGAGTCGTGCAAATTCCCACTGACTGGGTGAGCTTGGGGTGAGATCCAGGAGGCCACTGGAGTCAGCTGCTGTCTGTGGTGGTCTGTGGGGCTGGGCAGGCGTGGGTGGGATTGAGGGGGCTGCTGGAGTCCGCTGTTCTCTCTCAGGTGAGCTATGTCTCCTTATATTCCTGCCCTTATGTAGTAACTATCTTTCAGTCACAGTCAGCCTGCTAACTCATTTTGATTAATAGTGTATGCTCAGTGTCTAAGTCTTCATAAGTCTTACGAAGACTTAGACCTTTGTGGTGTTTGGTGCTCTCAGCCACCATATAATAAGTCTGGATATTTGCTAAAGAGATTATGTTTGAGGCTGTGTGTGTGTGTGTGTGTGTGAGAGAGAGAGAGAGAGAGAGAGAGAGAGAGAGGGAGAGGGAGAAAGAGACAGAGAGAGATGGAGAGAGAGACAGAGACAGAGAGACAGGGAAGACAGAGAGAGAGAGAGAGAGAGAGAGAGAAACAGAGACAGAGAGACAGAGAGAGACACAGAGACAAGCACCTTAGTATTCCCACTGAGCCCAGTCCCCAAGCAACCTGCCAGCTGATACATGCACATCATGCATGCTGGCAAGACCAATAGAAGTATTCAAGTCCATTGTAGATTGTGGAATTGAGAGCAAATATAATACTTCTTGCTTTAAGACAAAGTTTTAGGTGTTTTTTTTTTTTTTTGTAGGAGTAGATAACATAAATGTTGAGTAATATGTTTATATAGTAGAAGCATAGTGTTCCTGAGGTCTGTGTTCTAGGTACTTATTGAATATATCATAACATTTAAACTCACACATAATATGCAGCCAGTAAGACTGAAATATTTGACTGGCTCCTTTACATTTATGATGATTTAAAAATATGCTTTATTTTTTAATCTATTTGTAAAATACCTTAATACTTCTCCACTTCCATCACAGATTTCAATAGATGCTACCAGGGAATGGAAACTTTCACTAGGAAGCAAAGTTTGCCTTTTGTTGTCAACTTTCTGTATAGATGCAAGTGAAAAGACAGAACTCATTGAGATGTGTTTGGCATGGGGTCCGCTACGCTCACTCATTAGCTCTTTTCATGGCTCTCTGCCTTTGCAGCATACGGAATATGGTTTTGTGTTTAACATAACTATAAACTGTGAATGTTATGTGTGTTTAGGGTATCTTAGGGGTAGCAAGACCTATGAGTAGTTGAATTCCCAAGAAAAATGAGTAAAGTGAGGCAGCTGGATTTATTGTCTACTTAGCATACATCCTTTTCTTTTCAACCTTTTAGTTATGGTGGAACTTATTTTCTTTATGGAAAAATCCATCCCAGACTGGCTGATTGGAGATGACCTCTTCTTTCTCATGGGGCACAATCTAACTTGGCAGTGTTGGCTTCTCTTTGTATATATGTGGGGAGCCTCTAAGTGGTCATCAGCTAGTAGAAGTTGTGTACCCTTCTGCATAACCCATCTGAGATAGTATTCTACCTTGCAATTAAATCTTACATTAAATAAGTACTTTCAAGTATACAAGTATTTATTAGCGAGATGGCCTAAAACATATTATTCAATCTATTCTGTAGTTCAGGAAAGTTACATTCATTTATTGTGATGCTAGAGATCAAACCTACAGACTTCATACTGAGCTACATACCCAACCTTGCTAATTTTTTTTGTGGTACTGAGGATTTAACTCAGGCCCTTGAGCTTGCCAGGGAAGAGTTTATTCCACTGAGCCATCTCCCAGGCCTCTATGGCTTTAGTTTTTAGGTAGTTTTCCTATGTCACTAAGTTGCCCAGGGTAAACTCAAACTTATTATACTCAGCCTTCCAGAGTGCAGGGATTACAGGTGTATGCTACCACTGCTGGCTTGGAAAAGTTTGATTCCATTCTTACCTCTACAATTGAAAGAAGATCTTGGATAAGAGGCTCTTGTGGATGCCACAATATTCTGACAGTTGAGAGCTTGTTGGAAGTTCTAGCAGGGCAGTGTAGCTAGTCATATACCTTTTATCGAGGAATCATTTTCCTTTATTAGGGGTGTTCTTCCTCTTTGACTGATTGAGTGTGCAGCTTCAGGAGGGATGCACATAGAGCATTGAGGGAGAAAGAGGACACCTGTCTAGCTAGCCAGATTAGCCAAATGAACCCTGGTGATACATGGAGTGACAGATGTCATAACCAGATCACCCTCACATCCTGTTTTGACAGTTGGATTGACCAGCCCTACAGATGTGCAGGTGACAGCTGTATAGCAGGTAGAGGAATACAAAATAATGGAGCTTCAACCCTTAATTGTTACTTGTCCCATTTGTCTACCAGGCTTGTGAGGCGCTCATGCAAGGGTGTGGGAATGGCTTCTACGTGATTCCAAACTATTTACTACTTTGAATATTACTCATCTCACCAATAATGAGTTTTTAACATTCTTTTTTTGTTATGTATTTAGTACAAGGTATCTATGGGGTCCCAATACATAGTTCAGACTTGTAGTGATCCTCTTGTTTTCAGCCTCCCAAGAGCTGGGATTACAGCCCAGTCTTATGTTAAAAGACATTTCATGTGAAGAATTTAATAGCAGATGTTCAGTGCTACATCCTCTCATCTGCTATTAAATACTACATTCACCTATCTAGAAGCCACTGCTGGCCATTCTCCTTTTGCTTGGTGAGCTGTATGGCACACTTTCATAGGCCAGCTCAATAATGTCTAGCACTCTTTCTCCTCTAGTTCCCGGTTGGATTTGGCTAATACTGTGCTGATCAGGTGATTGAGAAGAGAAGAGTGTGGCTACTGTATTTCTTCTTCTAATTCCATCCCTATTGGCTGCAACCGCTATGACCACCATGAAGGTGGATCCTGCCAGTGTGGTACTTGCTACATGACTTTTTCCTGTTGCATTCATATAACTGTTTCCTGTGGTAACAGCTCTGTTGTCACTAGCTCACAAGCACCCCATATCAATTGCAGTTTTTGCCCACTTATCTTTACTCCTCCTTCAGTTATCCTTATTTGATCAAGCTACTTTGTTTTCTACAGAGATCTTGCAGGGGTGATGACTTTTAAAAAGAAGATTGTAAATATAACAACCCTTATGGTGGAGATGAGATTTGATTTATACATATCTTATACTGTTTGTATGGTAGCATGTAAAATTCAGTTACCATGGAGATAATGGAACACAAACCCTGGCAACTATAATGATTGGCTTACAAAATGGAGCTATAATCCTAAATAGATCAGTGGGAGTCTTCCCAGAAATTTTTGCTGGTACAAATATTGATTGCTGTGTGTAAGGGTAACTAATTATCTACCCCATTATTATTTTTTTTTGGAGACAGTGTCTCATTATGTAGTTTACGGTGATCCTGAAATCACCATGTCACCCAGGTTGGGCATGAAATCATAGTGATCCTTGTGCCTCAGTTTCCTGAGTGCTGGATTACAGGCATGCACTACTACACCTGGTATTAATCATCTAAATGTTTGGTGGATATTTTGTCACCCAGGAAGGAAAGGTTACGATTGACTTAAAGATTACCAAGAGATAGAAAAGTGACAAATTTCTGGTTATACTATTGGATTCCTGGGTCCAGCGATGCCTGAAAACTGAAGCTTTCTTTTTCTTGCACTTCAATGTTATAAAATAAAACACATTTATTTTTGTATCTAGGCTAATTTGAGATGATATTTATTTTATTTGCAACTAAATGAATGAGTCTTGACAAGTACACCCATGGTCTGTTTGCATAACATTCTTACATGTTTGGGGGCTAAGTTGCACCTACACAGGTACCTGAAATGAGCTTAACTAATGCAAGAATTGCTTCATTTTGACAAAGGAGGTGAAGGTATTATTGGCAAGATCTTGGCAAGATCATCATAAATGTGTACGTTGAGTTTTCAAAATTACAGGTTCATAATACTGATTCTGGTAGTATGGTTGAGGCTACCCAAGTGTAAGGGGTTGACTTTTGCTAGTCAGTGTATCAGGACAGAATGACATGCAAATATAAGTGAATTCACAGTAAAAACAACTCAACCACTAAGGAGCCCCAAAAGTTTGCCTTTAAATCGGTGTGGGTATACTCTGGTTTTTCTTTAGATCATATAAAGCTTTCACCTTTTCTTGATTGGTACGGACATTATTATTTTTTCCTTTTTGGTAAAGTCACACAAAATGCCAAATTGTTAACTAGAAGGTTAATTGGTGAATGGGAAATTAGAATAAGAACCACACGAGATGAAGGACCAAAGAGAGTGGAAGGCTCGAGGGTTCATTTTCTAAATGTAATGGCTTGTATTCTCCAGCTCCAACTGAGGCACTCATCCAGAGGTAGGGATTGTATTAGTTCCTCCCTAAGGGCATGACAATAATTCTCTACAAAGTGGGTGGCTTCAAACAAGAGAAATGGGTTCTCACATGGTTCTCAAGAACAAAAGCTCCAAAGCAACTTAATTGGTCTAAAATCAAGTTGTCAGCAAGGCTATGCTCCCTTTCTAGGCTCTAGGGGCACATCTATTTCTTCCTTCTTCCAGCTTCTGGTGGCTGCCTGATGTTCTGGCTTGTGGCTGCATCTTTCTTCCAATCACTGCTCTTTCTTCATATCACCTTTTCTACATATGCCTGATTTCCCAGTTTCCTCCTTATAAGGTTACATGTGATGGCACCTAGGGGTCACCTATAGGAAAATATAGGATAGTCTTCCATCATGCTTGAGTTAGTCACATCTACAAAGTCATTTTTGTTGTGTTATAAGGTTCTTTCCACAGGTTTTGGGGCGAATAGCATGCTGATATCATTTTTGGAGGCCACATTGTAGCTCACTGCTGGGAAGGATCAGTTTAATAGGTTGGAGTGCTTATTTTGACTCTGCATAGTCCCCTCACTCTCAAGTGGCTATAAGAAGACAGGTGAGAGGGATGATACTTGCTTTCTGAATCTTCATTTTGAAGCCTCCAATATGAACACTGAAAATTCTGCTACTAACATACTTTTATTAAAATGAAGCACAATAGTAGTGCGTTATCCACAGAAGTTGTTGACTAGAGCCTTTTACAGCTATTGTGGACAGCTGACTGTGCTGGAGTGTTTTGCTCAATTCAAGCACCTATAATATTTAAATGCCAATAGAATACCCATCTCCGACAGGACTAAACAAAAAAGGGGATACAAAGGAAGGACCATTTCGTATTTGTATATACAGAATAGTTATTATAGATATGCAGCTACTTTTGCTTAATTCTATGAGAAGAAAGATTGGTAGTAATAGTGTTTGAACAGGATAACCTGTCTGTTTCTTGTACTATGGATAACCACTAGGAAGATAACAATGTAAAATGTATTAATTATTGAAAGTAAAAATAGATATAGAGCTAATTTCTCTAAATTCAATGAGAAGAAAGATTTGTACTAATAGTGTGGACAGGATATCATGTCTGCGTCTTGTACTATGAATAATCACTATGAGACAACAATATGCTATGCATTAATTATTGAAACTGTCCTACTAATCTGTTTTGAAACTGTCTCATCGCTATTTGTTACTTGATAAAATTAATTTAAAAATACGAATGAAGGATCATTTTGTAGTGAAAAAACATATATCTGCATATACAAAATATTTAAGATAGATATACAGCTACTTTCTTTTAATTCAATTAAAAGAAAGATTTGTACTAACAGTGTTTGGACATGAATCATGTCTGCATCTTGTACTATAAATAATCACTATGAACACAACAATATGCAACGTATTATTGTTACTATCCTACTGATTTGTTTTCAAACTTTGTCATTGCTATTTGTTTCTCAATAAAGTTAATAAGAAATAAAAAATAAATAAAATGAAGCCTAAGTCAATCAGTGTCTTGGTTTTTTTTTTTTTTTTTTTTTTAGCTCCAACCATATTCCAAAGATTTGTCCTTAAAGATGACTATCAAAATTTTTCTGATGTGATATGGCTATCCTAGAGTATTACTAGCTAAAAATTTACAGAAACTATAGATATTATTTTCGTGAATTCTCATTTTTACTTAGCTTCATCATTTCCTAGGTGCTCCTAGATGTCATTTATTGTCTGCAAAGGACACTGTAGAATACTTCACATATGCAAATCACTTCCCAACCATTGAGCTCTCCTGCAAGATTCCCCTCCAGAGCACACAGAGTAAGGTTCTTTTATTTCTGTAAACTACTGAATAATTGTCTCACTTCTGTAATTCTTTTGGCATGTTTAGATTTGGGCAAAATTGAATTTTCACCTCTTATTAATGTCAATACAAGTAAGATTTAGCTGGCTTAGTGCTCTCAGGCAGATTTGAATTAGTTAAGACTACAAGTGCGTGAAATGGGAACACTTGTTATGTTCTGATTTTGTCTTCCTTAGGAGAGAATATTTAATATACCTATAATGTTGGGCAGCTTTCAGAAAAATAAAAACCATTCCCTTTCCTTTGGTGGGCATGATAGCTGCAAGCAAACTGTCAGCATCTGTTTTAAAATGAAAAGGACAGAGAAAGGATCTCACAGATTTGACAAGCCCTTTATGTCCTGTGCATAGTGCTGATGAGAAACAAATTGTGATTAAACGAGTATTTTTGCTGTTACTGCTTTCAGGAGAACATATTTTGCTCCACACTGAATATAGATTATGTTTCTTGGGATGCATACCTCTCTTTGTCCACATAGGGCAGATTTGATTCAATATTGGACATATCAACATATGGCTTGGTCGCATAGGTGATGAGTTCTGGTTGCCACACCCGAGGTGAGTGCAGCATCTCCACTTAACAGAAGTCATTGTGTGAGTTTAAGGTGGTTGAGGGACTTGTACAGGTTGTTTTATCTGTTCTGCTACATACATTTCTTCTATTAAATAAATGATGAATGTTGTTCAGTCCGTTTTAGAATACATGTTATAATAGTGTTTTATTGATTAGCAAAAACAATTTTCAGAAGAAATCTTATCTGATTGTACCTTATTGCTTGAAATAGTAATCTGCGGATAATTCTGATTAAAGGGTAAACTAATTTTCCTATATTCATGTCTCTCCACAACATGCTTTATGAAATCTCTCTAATCCTATTGTCACCATTTACTATTATTAAATGATCCCTGAGTACACTTCATTAATTTTTTTCTCCTACATGTTCTTTTTCCTTCCCTGTTTCTTCTCTTTTTTTCTCTCTCCTTTTATCACTTTCCTTTTCTTCTCTCCCCATGTTCCCTCCCTTTATTCTCTCTACTTACCTTCACATTTACTTCCCGTCCTTTTTTTCTCTGTCCCTTGGCCTTTGCCTTCTCCTGGTTTCTTTCCACAGCATAGTCATTAAGCACCTAAAGAGTGATGGGCTCTGATCTTGGCATGTTAGGAAAGATGAAGTCAATAACGCATTTCCTAGCACTATGAATGCATCACTCACCTTTGCTTGAGGAGCTTAGAGAAGTCTCCAGGGAAATGGTGACTTCGAAGAATAATTGGAGCTTAGCAGGTAGACAAAATCAAGGCAATGATTATCAGCAAGGTAACAACACAAATTCAAGAACAGGGGCAAGAAACACATCATCCTTTATTCCCTTTACCCTTCTCTCCCTATCCTTCTCCTGCATGTATTTTTCAAGCATCTGCAATGTGACAATCACTGCCGTAGGTTTCTGAGATTCAACCTTAGACAAGAAAGAAAATATCTTTACCTGCTAGTAGTGGAATGTAGCATGCTTTTCTGCTATTGACATGTCCCATGATATGTTCAGGGTTGTGCTGTCCCATGAAACTGTTCAGAATATGTTTGGGAAATGTGTTCTGAATTATCTCTGTTGGAGATTCACAATGCACAATTTCAGTCAAGGCCCTGGGAAGTCCTCCATAAAGAAACCTTTTATTTTCATTTAGTCAACATTTCTTCAATGTGTTTAACCAGGGCCACCTTATTTTAAGTAGTAGTTATTAATATCACACAAAGCTGCTTTTCTAAAGGAGTCATTATAGGAAACATTTGAGTGTTCCATTCTTCTGACCTCTTTGCTCATCATATCAGTCACCTATTTTCCTAGCAATGCTGCATAAAACAGTTACAAAACCCCCATGGCATATAACAGTAAACATTCAGTGTTTGCATATGTGGGATAGCTAGGCGACTCTGCTGGCTTCTATTGAGCCTACTCAGTGGCTCTTGGCTCTAGTCTTACTAGTTCTTGGCTGGGATACTTAGGGTGATTTGGCTTGCCCAACAGACTAAATGAAGCCTATCTCAATGAGGTGGCTGAAGGATGTTAGGACTCCTTGGTCTTTTGGTGAGAAATAGCCACAGGAGTGAATAAAAGATAGACAAGAGACAAGAGCTGGGTTCAGGTGGAGTCCTGTTTGCTTGATGGGCAAAGGACCCAAACAGCAACAGCATGCATGTTTATACCTACTGGATGTTCATACCTTTTTAAAGTTAGCATCATGAAACACAAGGTCACCTAGCGATTAATGGCTGAAATGGTCCAGGTAGGATGCTTTTCTCATGACTGAGGTAGCTTGACTGTTTTAGGCAGTCTAGATCTGTCCTCCCCTCACACATTTGATTAATTTCCAGTTTCATCTACTCCCGACAGAAGGATAAAAGGCATGTGGAGCTGAATAAATAATGTTTCAGGCCTCTGCTTTTTTGTCAGTTCTTCTAACATCTTAAGGTCCAACTCAAGCCACATAGCTGAGTCCTGAATCAAAATGGTCAGAAAGTGTGAGAGGGATTAAAAGGCTATATGGCAAAGGTTGAGAATGATGGGGGAAAGAATAAGGGCCACTTTAATATTTACCAACACCTCTATACTTAGCTAAGGACCCATCTTTTCCATGAAAGCTTTTCTAATTTCCTCATCCCCATCCTCATCCCCATGTTTCCTTCCTCTGATGCATATTCAGTCCTTCTTGCTAGGTTCAGGAACTCTCATGAATTCTCAGCTTGCTTCACATTGGCTGCCCCAATTAGACAACAAATTCCATGAGGGGAGAAGCCACATTTTAAACTTTATTTACATTTGTCAGAGCCCCAGGCACCAAGCTGAGCACACTGTGCAGCACATACTTACTAAGACTAATTGAGAGCAGTGGTCTCTAGACACAGGCTGGCTCCTGGAGGCTGCTGTGAATTGGAGTCAGCAGTCCCTTTGCCATCTGTGGTTGGGCCTTGTTATAGGACTTGAATCAGTTCTTGGGTGCAAGAAGGCCCTCTTGTCAACAAAAATATCAGAAAAGCCACGCAGCAGAGCCGGAAGTGGAGCCTGTGTGTATGGGTGCTTTACTCTCATGTTCTCAGCCCTCAGAGTGACTCTAACCACTTCCTCTGAGCTTCAGGCCATGTGGGCACATCACCTCTCTTGTGGTAGTGGTCCTCCTAAATTTGGGCCACTCAGCTCATTTTTTCTGGTCTCACATAGACTTCCTCTGTGGCCACAGGACCTGCATTTCTGACCCATGTCATGTTTGGAGAGGACAATGACAGTATGAAAACTGGATATGTGCTCCTCAAAGAGTGGCCCTGGAGCTGGCATTGTGAGCTTCAGTGGAGAACTGGCCAGAAATGGTGCTGCTCCAGATCTCCTGAGCAGTCTCTGCTCCTTAATCAGATCCCTGGAGGAGGAGCCAAATCTGAGGAACACTAGCATCTGCTCAAATGCTCCTCTCTCAGCTCCACAACCTGGCAAGTGGCTTCCTTGCTCGGTTGCTTCACTCCTAAAGCAAGGGGCTTGGACATGCTGATCTCCCTAGTGAGGAATGAGAAGCACTTATGCTTGTGATTGCTCAGGTTACTTTGTTGCTTCATCAGGGAAGTATCAAGATGTGGGAAGTGGCAGAAAATCATATCCTTCACAACATTAAGAACTTTTAGGGCTGAAAGGAAATTTATTGAACATTTCTAGTTCCATCTTGTTTTAAAGGCCCATAAGATCAAGGCTTGCTAAGAATGTCTACCTCCTTTTGTCCACACTTTCATTATGCAGAGTATGGTCCCTAGTTGTGCAGGACAGCCGTCACCTGGACACACTGAAGAAATGTACCCCACTGCAGAACTATTGAGTTAGCATCTGCATTTACCAAGGGCTCTAGTTGATTTTTACATACAAGTATGGGAGCACTGGGCTGAAAGACACAGCCTCTGAGAGAGCTTGAAGACAAATGAGGCCCAGAATTGAAGCATCATTTCACAAGCAGTCAGAGCACTGGGCCCAGAAGCAGACACCTGGATTTCAATCTCCTCTTGCCACTTCTAGACTTGTGGTTTTCAGAAAGGCACTTAACACTTTCTTTCTTTCTTTCTTTCTTTCTTTCTTTCTTTCTTTCTTTCTTTCTTTCTTTCTTTCTTTCTTTCTTTCTTTCTGTATTTTAAGACAGGGTGTACAGGATCTCACTGTGTAGATTGGACTCATAGTGATCCTCCTGTTTATAACCTCCCAAATCCTGGGATTACAGGCAAGCACCACATGCTCAGTCTCAATTGCATGCCCTGGCCTGGGGCGGGGGCCAGCAGACCCAGGGATTGAACTCCTGGCCCTTAAGTCAGCCTAAGCAGGTATTTTAATCCACTGAGCTATTTAGTAGGCCCAAATATGGAGAAGGATTTTTTTGGCTAGTTCTGGCTGCTTTAAGGGCAGGTATGGTATGGCTTGTGGGGCTGGGGAATCGAGCCGTGGTCCCCAGCACCTGACTGGGTTTGCCCATGCAGGCACTTTAACAAAAGAGCTAATGGGCAAACCATCCCATTGAACCTTTTCTGAGCTTCAGTTTCTTTGCGCACAAAATATGCAAAGCTCATAGCATGATGCTGGTCACTCAGAAGTGCTTAGTAAATGTTAGCACAGCAAGGCTTATGGTTAGAAGCATAGATTCTGCAGGGGTTTAAAAATCTTGGATCGACCATTTACTAGCTATGAGATCTCTGGCAAGTCACTTAATTTCTCTGCACCCTAGCTTCTTCATCTGAAAAATGGAAAAGAACAACGGAATTATGATGATGATCTCATATTCACAAAACATTTGAACACTGCCTGGCACAATATTGTTATTTTATAGACTGGTTAAAAGGAGGACAGCCAGGAACACATAATGCATAATGTATTCTTTTTTATTTCTAGGGATGGAACCAAGGGTCTTGCACAGGCTAGGCAAATGTTCTTCTGATGAACCACACACCCAGACCTTATAAACTTTTCAAAAATTCAGTAAGAGAAGAAGCTATTTCTGCATTACATAAAGGAAGCCAGGGATTGAGGAGCCCTGGATTGACTATCATTAGGACCCAGATGCTGATCTTTCTGCATTGCTGTCTTGGTCATGCAGACTGTGTCTCCTTAGCAGAGGATAGCTCTTGCAGCTCTAGTTCTCATTTCCATGTGGCAGGCTAGCAGAATTGCCATAGGAAGGGTGAAGTATATGAATAAATTATTCCTGACCTGGTGGCTGGAAATCACAAATGTTTATTATATTATAGTTGCTGTGGGTCATAATCATGAGTTACTTCATATATGGCTGTGGCTTAGGTTCTTAAGGCTGCAATTAAAACATCAGCTGGGGCCATTGTCATCTTATAGAAAAGAGTCTTCTTCTAAGCCTAATTCTGCACTAGTTGACAGATCTCAGAGGGTCCCCTTCTAATGTCACTTATGTGAGGCTTTCCACAGGGCTGTACTCTGTACATAGCAGCTTGCTTTTCCCACTGGAAGTCCAGCTCACATTTAAGCAAAGTGAATTTCCTGAGGGCCTGAATACCAGGGGGTGAGCATCAGGGAGACTGCCTAGTCTCCTCCCCAGTGACTTTTCTTCCTCTGAGAAGCCTTCCTGGAGTTCCCCTACACTTTTGTTTGTAACTCAAGGCTAGATTTTACTCATGTGGCCACATAGAGTTGCAAGAGAGGTTGAAAAATACAAGTTTTCAGCCACATGTATTTCCTCTCTGAATGAAAATCAGTTTCATTTCGAATGAAGAAAAGGGAGGATGGATAGTTCATTTTCTATAGCCTTTCAATAGAGCTGCAGTTCTCAAAGTGCAATGCTAGGACCAGCAGCTTCGGTACTCTCTGAAATCTGGCTAGAAATGCAAGTGTTTG
Organism: Ctenomys sociabilis; assembly: GCA_004027165.1. Taxonomy (NCBI): domain Eukaryota; kingdom Metazoa; phylum Chordata; class Mammalia; order Rodentia; family Ctenomyidae; genus Ctenomys; species Ctenomys sociabilis. The sequence goes on along the minus strand of PVKA01002455.1, from coordinate 111,121 downwards.
GGCACAACCCAGGCCTGATGGCTTAGAAACTCTGTGGGTGGGGACCAGTGATCTGGTTTCATAGGCCCTCTAAGGGATTCTCATGTACACTAAAATGTGAGAGCCAATGCTGTAGAGGAGAAGTTAATTGACATTCTTTTTAATAAAACATGTAGTTTGTTTATAAGCACCAAGAACTTGTGTTGCCATTAGTCAGCATTATCATGAAAAGAAAGACTTTGAAGAGGAGATGTTTATATTGCCTAACAATTTAGTTGCAACACATTTTGTTGTTGCCATCCTGAGATTGCCCAGACTTTTATCAGGCAATAAGCTCCACAGTATGTACATAGGTTAAAGAGCATATGTTGCAGAAGAGATCACAAATGAAGTTTCCTTTATGTGTGAGCAAGGAACTGTGGATTCTTAGGGGCTACAAATTCCATACTTCAATAGTAGAACCACAGTAGGGTTATGTAATGTGCTACTTATATAATTAGATCTTGCAGAGCTGTTTTTAATCAAAACTCAGTAAACAGCAATGGGGAAGGCTATTAAAATGGGGGCTTCAATAATCCATAAGTAGATTGTTGGGAAGCAGCTGCATGGTATGGAAGACAGATCATCAGGTTTGCAGTCCAATTGCATTTGTCTGTGTGCCCAAATTTGAGTAAGATGCGAGACCCTTGAGCTTCATTGCCCTAAAGTGGAAGCAGTAATAGCTACAGGTTTATTTGGCAGCTGAGGAAAAACTCACTGACGTGAAGCTCTGACCTGAGTCCCTGACACATATGGTAAGGGTCAACATCATGATATGGTCTCTCTTCTTTCCCCTCATAAAAATAATGTGTACAGATGATTTGTAGTAATAACACTTTTAAGTGGTTTCAGAACTTATGAGGAAATAACATGTTTCTAAATTTGGTTCTGGTTTCTTTCAGAATCTGTCTTTTGTTTCACTCCATTTCTCTCCTTTATGCTAGCTTATAGCAAGTTACATAATTCTTGTTCCATTTGATGTTTACTGTCAACCTTTATTTTGTCCGTATAGCTGTTACACCCTTTTTTAAAAATGGTATTTGCAGTTTAAACAGTTTCATTCTTCCTTGTTTTGTTTGGTTGTTTAACTTCCTTTTAATTAAGTACTTCTGACAACTTGTTTCTGAATAGCTAAAGAGAGGCATTAGGATCCATCATTTCTGTTGTACCCCTATTGTAGAAGAGAACTCTTACCTGATACAGAGGTGACACACTTCTACTCCCGCGTGCTTGTGTGTCTGTGAATGTGGGTACGGACATCTGTGTGCCTTAGTTCCATCTCCTCCCTTTTCCATTCTTTTTCTTTTGTATGGAACCAGTGATTGAACTCAGACCCTTGCACTTGCCAGGGAAGTGCTTATTCCACCGAGCCATCTGCCCGGTCCTCCCTTTTCCATTCTTGCCTCTGCTCTAGCACAGTGTGCAGCCCTTGTCATTTAACTATGTGTTAGAAATGGTGGCCACTGGGCAGGGAAGATCCCCAACAACCCACTCCAACCCAAGAAAAGAGACAATGCTTTTGTTGAATGCCTGGCTCCTTCTCTGAGTTGGACCATTGCTTGAGAAATAATTTCAACAGTGCAAACTGTGAGGGGTTCTAAGGGCTTATGAGCCAGTGACCAAGAAGCTTCTTTCTTTGACCTCTTTCTCTGCCTCTCATTATCTGCTTCATCTTTGGCTTCAGCCCTTAGCAAAGTTGGCACAACTGTTGGGGAGAAAGCTTTTCCTTGAGGGACAGGGAATATGTTGTTCTTCAGGGGCTTTCCTTATGGTGAGGAGGGTGCAGTAGAAAGTCACTGAGCTGTTCCATGGGAACTGTTCCTGGACTGGATCTGGTGTATTACCTTGGGATCCAGTCAGGTGACAGAAACCCTTTTAGTTATTTGAAATCAAGGTTTCCAAATAAAGACAGTGTTAATGAAGTATAAAATTGTCAACTAGGTAACAAAGTGGGCAAAAAGTAAAGATGTTATTGAGGTAGCAATTGAAGGAAGCAGCTCTTCCTTCAAAGCTGAGGGAACAGGGGAAGGGTTTGGAGACACTAAAATGTAGAAGCTTAGAGGATGGGCTTTGTCTTGCTGAGAGTTGCCTCTGAAACAGGCACCACTTGGCTGGTGCTAAGTTTGGAGGAGAAGCTTGTGGGGCTGAACACAGACCCTAAGGAGGAGCTTTCTGGCTGGTAGAGGCAAAATAGGTGCAAGTGCATTGGGTAGCCCCAGCGCCAGCATCAGAAAGGAGCACACAGGAGGGCAGATTTGCTGCTGAGAGAGAATAAATTAATAACTGAATAACAAATTAATAACTGGCAAAAATTCCTTTTTATTTTTTTACGCTCTTGGGTTCATCCTGAGACAGCGCTTTTGAATTTTAATGTGTATAAGAATTACCTGGGGATCTTGTTAAACCACAGCTGGTATGGGGTGGTGCCTAAGCTTCTGTACTTTTAACAAGCTCCCTGGTGATGTGCATGACTTGAGAAGCAAGCCGTAAGGAGGCTTGGGAGAACCCAGTTCTGACGCCTTCCTGTTATATGGGATGGTAAATAGCAGCCCTGTGCGGAACTCCTCACTGGGCTAGCCATGTGACACCCTCCTGGATGGCATGTGTCACATCCTCTTCCTCCATGTTTCCTTACACTGGGACCTTCTCACTTCTATCCTCTATATATCACATTTGGCAGAACTTGGCTGTGTGATGGGGATTATGAGTGGTCACAGGTTAAAATCTGGACTCTTTTGAGTAACATTAACATTTTAACTTGAGGCTTTTCATGCTTTCAGTCCAAAGAAAATTATGAAAGGAGCTGACTTGGGGTTAATCTAAGGTAGTTTTTCTAATGGAACTGAAGGTGCCACTCTATTGATGACTATTATGGCCATTTCAATAACTTTAGAGGATGTTTATTACCAGTTTTCTGTCTGCTTTAAAGCTAAGAAAGAATCTCACGCATACACATGACCCCCCCCATGGGCTTTCACTGTCATGTCTGTTTTCGCAAGGGGACCATTTTACCAGATCAGAGTGAGAAAAAAATTATACCATCTTCAGACAGCTTAGGTATAACAAGGAAAGTGGAAGCCTCAGTCCAAAGGTAGAAATCTGGGAACATCTTGAGAAAACAGCTGCCAAAGAATAAACTGAAAGCAACCCTGGCCACTGTCAGTCTTTGGCAGTTTGTTATGGCATGTCACATTGGGGCTGAGCCCAGGAGCTCTGTAAGTGGACTCAGCCACCAAATTCCTCTACTTGGGGTAGGGTGGTATTTAAAGCTGGCTGTACACTTCCTTTCCCCACAAGTGAGCTCTCTCATCTAGAGATAGAAGGTACAAAATAAGTAAACTGTTACAAATCAACACTGTATTTGGACATTGCAAGTTGCAAAATAGAAGACAATTTTCTGTTTAGGTCATTTTAATGATGGTATCAATAGGAATACTCTTGTTCTGAAATCAAGTTTTGATGTTTGTTTCAATGCCTTTCTCAACCCATATATTTTTGTTTTAAATTTTATGTACATACCATGTATTACAATGATCTTCTAAAATAGGAGCAAGGAAAAATAATATAGGAGCAAGAATATCTTTTGTATATGTAGTGCTGAAATAAGCACAAGAGTGACTTTTGGGGAGAAAGAGCTTGTGAATCAAAGAAGTGGAGCAGAGAAAAAATGACTTTTCAGGATCATAAGACAACAAACTTGTATTCTAGCCCCCAGTGGTTTAGAGAGATAAATGGTCTAAAGAGCTTGGAAATATGGCTACTAAATTCTGAAGTCCATACTTCAGTCAGTACACTTCTTCTGTAAAAGACTATTTAGTGAATATTTTGGCTTTGAGAACTATGTGGTCTCACTCATTACTATTTAACCCTGCTGTTGTGCCATGAAAGTAGTCATAGACAATACATAAGCAAATAAGTTGAGCTGTGTTCCAAGGAAACATTATTTATAGAAACAGGCAGCGGGCTGGATTTGGCTAGCAGACTGTAGTCTGCCAAGTCCTGCTTTACACTCATGGCAAAAGTTGAAAACATGATACATGTTCCCAATGTAATTTTTACATGAATTGAGAAGAATAAAGTAATGAGAAGAAAAGATAGGTGGCAGGTGGGAATACAATTGCATAAGAAAGAAGAATATAACTTCATATAGATAAGGTAGATAGAAGAAGACAATACATAAAAAGAAGAAAGGGAAAGAATAGATATTAAAGCAACTTTGATTCTTTGAAACTAGTAAGATCAAAGTAAATATTGAGGGAGCTGGGGATTTAGCTCAGTGGTTCAGCGTTTGTCTGGCAAGCAAGAGGTCCTGAGTTCAATTACCTGTCCCTACAAAAACAAACAAACAAAAAGAGAACAATTTTTTGGGGTCTGGCTCAGCCCACCCTGAGGGTAGGGCTGGAATGGCACGTGGTGCCAGGGATTGAACTGCCATTCCCCCCACCTAAACTTGCCTAAGCAGTCACTTTAGACCTCTGAGCTATCTCACCAGCCCCCAAAGAGAGTAAATTTTTTTTGCAAGGGTCTACAGGGTCTCACTACACTTGTAGTGATTTGCCTGTGTTCAGCCTACCAAGAGCTGGGATTACAGGCAAGCACCACCACGCCCAGTCTCAATTGCTGTCACACTCCGGGAGCAGAGTCAACACTGCAGGCCTGGGGATAGAACCCCTGCATCTGTCTAAGGAGGTGCTTTAATCTGCTGAGCTATTTGGGCAGCCCTCCAAAGAGAGTAAATTGTGAGCTGTGTGTTTATTATAGTTTTCTGTACAACATAAATTCATTTTACTCAAACTATTTTATGTTCAAATAGCAAACTTAATCAGAGCAGGCACAGTGAAGTTTGTGATATTAAATCACTGTTAAGTAATACTTCTGTAAAAATAATTGTCCAACTGACTCTGTCAGTCTAGAAACAATAATTTAATAATAAATAATTCATAACCAGGAATGATGAAATTTAGAAAGCATTTCCTAATAAATAATGGCATTTTAGCCACCCGATAGCAAAAAAAGTCCTATGTTACTAGTATACTGACATCTATGATGTCTTTACCATCTCTGAGACTAAAGGGTTTTTTGGAGATGTCAACTGCTGCATATTGCTAAAGCTTTCAAAAAGTTCTGAAAAGAGTGCTTACTGTTTTTGCAAACATTTCTCCATTCTACATAGTTTGAAAGATTATTTCAGATCTCTAAAGAAGCTTCTTTCTTCATAGTTTCCTTCTTGGCTTTATTACTTTCCTGCAGCAGCAAGAAATCTGTCTAAACCAGCAGCATGCAGATTTAAAAACATTCGAAGGAACAACTCATGCTGCTACCGTAGGCAATGTGTTGTTCAAAAAGCATGGGAACCTGGAGCCTGGGAAATTGCATGACTAAGGATAGTGCATTTATTAGAAAAGACTACCTGAGATTTCTAGAGCATTCCCATGTGCCTAAAACCTGCTATGGAATGGTGCGGTATAATGGTTATAGGCACTGGCATTGGACAAAGACTATCGTGGCTTGCCTCCCAATGGATTGTTTATTCTTAGACTATTCAGTCTGTTTGTGGTGTACGATTTTCATCTGTAAAATGGACATCATAATATCAGTATCGAAATGAATCTTTCCAATGATTGAGTGGATTAAAATATATGTGAGCACTTAGAAGAATGCCTGACATGTAGAAAGCACTGAATAAATGTTAGTATTCCTATTAATGAACAACAGACAAAAATTATAGCAAATCAGATTTTGTTTTGAGAGCTTATCATCTAGGAAATGATTCTCTCTCTCTCTCTCTCTCTCTCTCTCTCTCTCTCTCTCTCTCTCTCTCTCTGTGTGTGTGTGTGTGTGTGTTTCCAACCAGGCTATTAAGTTATTAAATATTGGCAACATATAATGGTAATGCAAAATTGCTATGGCAAATTTTGTATAGAGGCAATATTATGAGGTTTTAATAAAAATGCAACTATGGCTGATTGAGAGTTGCCATCAGTGTTAATATACTGATATGTGAGACTGATCATATTTTAATGTTAAACTTTAGCCCTGCTATCTGTTTGGAGCTCTGAACTCCTTGGGATATTAAAGGTACTTCTACATATCCCCAGTCACTCAGAGTTTGTTCATAAACTAACCCAGTGAATAAACCATTATTTGTTGTCTTACAAACAAGAATTTTGGAGTCTTCTTCTTTTTGTTTATCCAATCTACTAGCTTACTAATTTTACCTCCTGATATTAGTCTGAAGGCTTGTGTCCACTCTAAAATTCCTATGTTGAAATCTGATTTCCGCTATAATGGTACCAAAATGTGTGAGATTTGGGAGGTAATTAGATTTTGAAGTTGGAGTCCTTATAAATGGGGTTAATGCCTTTATAGAAGAGGCCTAAAGGAGCTTGTTGACTCCTTACAGCATACGAGGATGTAGTGAGAATGTGTCATCTGTGAGAAGACAGTACCTCACCAGACACTAAATCTATTGGGGTCTCAGTCTTGGACTTCCAAGCCTTCTTAACTGTGAGAAATAAGTACTTTTTATATTTTACCCATCTTGTTATAGCAGCCCAAAGGGATTAAAGCCCTTCCTAAATGTCTCTCCAATTCAGAATATCTTTCCTTTATCATTATATATAAGTATTACAATCTAAACTACCAACAAACATTTCACATATTGTAGGCTAACTTCCCAGTTGGCCTACAACCATTCACCCTCTCCGCCATTAAATTTATTCTCCTTAGAACTCAGATTCATTTTGATTATCTCAACTGATATCCACATTATCTACTGAATATACTAAGGGCTTGCCATTTAGATCCCTTGTTAGATACACAGTCTGTTCCCATGGCTGACTGTTCATTGGTAGTGAATTATTTTTCAGGATGCTCACATATTTCTCTCCTCTTTGTGACACTGTATGTTTATGTCAACCTGTTTTTGTCAGTTTTTGAAAAAAATTACATGATTTAATGAAGTATTATATAAGCTGATGAAACATGAACATATTTATAATTCAATGAGTTATTTTTTCCTATGAAAATTAGGTTGAACGCTTTGGGAAGACTCAACAAATTCAGGTTTCTATTAAGAAAATTACTATTCGGTTAGGTATGACTAAGAACCATGAGTAAGAAATACGCCAAAGATCTCAGAAAATAAAACTCAAGGAAGAGCCTATATTCAGAATACTTGGAATCTGTTATGGTTTAGATCTAGCATGTTTCCAAAAGGCCATGTGCTGGAGTTTGGTTGCTTCTTAATGGGCTGTTGGAAAGTGATCTGATTGTGAGGGCCCTAACTTCATTCAGGGATTAATTGGTCGATTTAATGGTATTGTTGGGACATGAACAGAAATTTAAAAGGTAGGGCCCAGTTGAAGGGAGTAGCTCATTGGCTGGAGACTTTAGGACCTGGATCTTTTTCCCTGGGCCTTTCTTCTCTGTCTGTTTCTTTCTCCATTTTGGCTTCCATGAGATGCATGACTTTCTCCTCCCCACACCCTCTGTGATTTTTTTTTCTCTTGAAGCCAGTTGACTGCAATCTAAACCCTCTGAAACTATGAGCCAAATTTAACCTTTATTTCTTTAAATTTTTTGTCATGTATTTTGTCCTTTCCTAATAGAAATTGAAATGGGAAACTTTAGATAACAGCCTACTGAAAAGAAAAGGGCCATGGAAAGATATTTATCTAACCCACATATACAGACCAAGTCTTGGATTTGCATGGGGAGATTGGTGAATGAATGTACTTTGTGAATAAAATTGTAAAGGTATACATGTATCATTTTAAGTGATTCTTATTTCATGGAGATTTGTCAACCAACTGCTTAAGTACCTAATGGATTATGTAGGATACAGTGAACTTCATATATTTAGGCTTCTTACTTTTTGTTATCTTGGACTGTATTCCACAATCTTTATGATGATTCACAAGGTTGGGCCTATGTTTGTTGGCCCAACCTCATCGTCCAATCTGAGGTTCATGTTAAAAGTTGCTTCCCTGGTACTAGCACATGGTACTAGATTTTTGAGGTGCTTTCCCATCATGCCAGAGCATTCACTGCTTCCCCTTTCACCCTTCAGTTCATTCCCTGATCTCGAGGAAGTGCAGTCCCTTTGGTGTTTGCTTTTATTTCATCACTTAACTCCTCGTCATAGCTTTTAGCACACTCTCAATTTTACATTTATTTTGTGGTTGACCACTGTCTGCTGTATGAATTTTCTAGAGCTGTACTAATTACCACACAACTGGTGACTTACGGCAACCAAATTTTATTCTCTCACTGTCCTGAAGGTTAGATGTTTGAAATCATAGGCCATGCTCCCTGAGGACCTTACGAAAGGTTCCTCCCCTGCTTCACCCAGGTTCTGATGGCTCCTAATGTTCTTTGGCCATGGCAGCATCACTTCAGTCTCTGCCTGTCTTCACATCACCTCTTCCCTGTGCCTCTGAGTCTTTAGTTCTTCAGTCTCATGTAAGTTCAATCATTAGATCTAGGTCACATATTAATTTGGGATGATCCAAGGACCTTACCTTAATTATATCTGCAAAAGCCCTTTTCCCAAGTAAGATTACATTCACAAGTCCTTGGTGAATAATATAGTTGAGGACACACTACTGTACTCACTAGATTTATTTATCCCACTAGATCCTAGGTTTCACAGTAGCAAGAATTATAGCAGTCTTTATCATAATGTCTCACACATAGTAGGCACCCAACAGATGTTTATTTCTAGAGTAAATAAATAGAAAGTAGCCTCTGAATTGGTTACAATGATCAACTAAATGGATATCTTGGACCACTGAAACAATGAGGTTGATGTACTTACATTTTAAAGTAAACAAGGTCGATTCATTTTTGTAAAAATTACATTGCTCTGAAAACTAAGTACCTGCTATTTTCTAAATGTACTTCCTTTCTCTCCTCTAATTGACCACTTATTTCACAATCCTCTAGAAGAGAGCTTTAAAATCTAAGATATTTTTGTTTCTAGTTTATCTTAATTTGTCATTTAAAATAGGTTCACTGACACAAACATTGGAGGAGGAAGAGATGTTATGGCAATAAGATGAGAAAAAGAATCATAGGCGACAACACACACACAGTTGGAAACCATACCCTGTTTCACAACCATAAGCATAGATCGTCCTCAACTTAGGATGGTTCAACTTACTATTCTCCTTTACATTAGTGGAAAAGTGATATGCATTGAGTAGAAACTGTACTTCACAATTTGAATTTGGTCTTCCCCTGGGCCAGGGATATACACATACTCTCTTGTGCTGCTGTACCACACCTTCAAGTCAGCCTCACAATCACAAGGATAAACCCCTGACACTATGAAGTAATGTGTTGCCAAGCTATGATGTTTGATGGATTTGAAGCTCATTATATTTTCAATTTATGAAGTGATTCAGCACTCTGAAACTTAAGAAAGCAACAAGAGGGTTCAAATTATCATGGTTGTGAAGGTGCCACTGTTGACTGCCCTCATAAAACAAATCTGTCAGGTGAGATTAAGGCCGACCAGAATTCAGTATAGGTTGAGGGGTCCTATATTCTTCCTGATGAGAAAAATCTATTGATCTCTATGAAGTCTCCTTTGAACTGATGGATATTGGAGTGGGTTATTGGCTTCATTTTATTACTAAAAGCTACAGAAAGGAAGAGGAAATCAAAAGGAGAGACTGTAATGTCCATCAGAAGATAACTGCAATAGCAGTTTACAATCTATTAAATATCGAGGTTCCAAGGACTTTATTTACATTATGGTAAATCCTTACAACAACCTGGTAGAGTAGCCTTTCCTAGCCTCAATTTATAGACAAGGAAATCAAGGCTCAGAGACATTAAAATTTTGCCCCATGTCACATATATAATGAATATTTCTCACAATGAGAACAGCTTGTCTGGCTCCAAAGCCCACATGCTTTTCACTTGGCCACGGTGCTTCTCAGAGCCTGTTCTCTAAGAAGAGTTAGTCCTTTGGTGACTTACTGCTGATATAGCCTCAGATGGCACTTATCCTTCTCACTTTTTGAGCCAAGATGTTTGCATCACCATCAGAGTGAGCAAAACTGCCAGTTCATTTAATGAGTATTTTACGTCAAGTGATTTATGAAACATAATTTTATGAAAATGAACTAGTTAATTGAATCAAGAGACAGAAAATATGTCTCCTGCTTGTTGGGAATTGCTCTGAGGTAAATAATCAGCTGCCAGGTGTTCATCCTTATCTAACCTTCGCAAGGGCTTTGGTAGGGAAGGTTGAGGAATATTGAAATAGTATGGGGAACTAGTTGTGAGAGTGGATTAATAATCATTCAGGAAGACAGATTAAAGTCCAGGTATTTCAGAGGGAATTTAATAGTAGAAGTGTTTTTGGCAAGTCACGTGGAGCAGAAGGGGAATGGGAGGCAAAGCAAAGAGCAGTCACTGCAGATGAAGCCATCCTAAAGGCTGGAGGCACCACTGATGGAGTGGAGGGGTAAACAGTGCAGAAAGGACAGACTGGCTTTGGACTCACTATTAGCGCAGGATGGCCTCAAACTCAAGGTGGTCCACCTGTCTCAGCCTCCCCAGTGCTAGGACTGTAGGCTTTTGCCACCACGCCCGTGCCCAGGAGCATATTCTCTACATAAATTGTTCACAGTTGCTGCTTATAAAATCCTGTCATTCATCAAAAACCCAAGCCCTTGGAGCTGGTAGTTGTCCATGATGTCAGATCTGCTGATATCACTGACGCATTCAGTAGCTGGTTGCTACTAGCAATTGTCCATACCACAGCTGCTGGGGAAATAGATGGCCATCTGCTGAGTCAGAGATAACACCAGAAACAGAACAAAGATGTCTTTACATTTTCTTCCAAACTTGCAGTCTCCTATCATTTTTTCCATCAGCAGAATCTAACTAGAGGCCAACAGGCAGGTGCCACATAGTTTACAAGTTTTTGCAATAAGGAGATGAGTAAAAAATGTGATGATGGTGCTGTCAGGGAATTGACCAGTCATGAACTATTATGTTATTAGTGATATAACACTAATTTCTATGAAGATTTACCTTATATTTATACCCAACAAAGTGGAGAAATATCTATTTCAATTGAGAGAAGTATAAGTATCATTTGATTTTCTAAATGATCTTGTTTCCATGTTCAGATAGTGAGAGTTTATAAGAGAAGTTGAGACAGTGAGGGACATGTGTGCTTGTGTGTTTATACATGTGTGTGTGTGTGTGTGTGTGTGTGTGTGTGTGTGTTTAGCCTTTATTCCATGTTTCAGTGTCAGGCTACCTCAATGGAGAATCACAAAAGTGCTGAAAACAGTCAATGAATTCATTCTTGGCCCAGAAAGGAATCATAGGATGACCCTATTGAGAATACCTTCCTTGGGAAGAGTTCCACACACTGTATTCGATGCTATCTTAGTTACTTCCCTAGTCATTTGGAAAAAAATACTCCATACTTTCAGTTTAAAAGAGGAAATACTTATTTTGTCTCATAAATTCAAAAATTTCTGAGAAAGAGAAAAAGAGAGAGGGACAGAGAGAGACAGAGAGAGAGAGAAACAGAGACAGACAGACATACACACATGTACACACAGAGAGAGAGAGTAAAAAACAGAGAGAGAGAGAGAGAGAGAGAGAGAGAGAGAGAGAGAGAGAGAGAGAGAGAGAGAGAGAGACATCTTCTAACCAGGCCCAAGCTCCTGCAGCACTCTGACAATTAAGTCACCTACCACAAGCTCTGCATCTCAGCACATCAGCACATGAGGCTTTGGGGGGATATTCCAGATGTAAACCGCAACACATGGTTAATATGTATCCTGCAAAACACATAGTTTCCACATGCCAATATTTTATTTTTGGTATATAATATATACAACAGCTCCTCTCCTTTTTTATAGCTTTGCTATACACACACACACACATCAGAGACCTTGAACAGATGTGCAGATAGAAACCCAGTTTAACACAGTCTTTATTTGATCCTGGAAACATCTTGCTACCAACAGCTGGCATGTCTCTGTGACCTGCTGTCAAAGGGAACCACCACTAGGACCGTCTCAGCCAAACTGAAAAATGTGTCCAAATATTCTTTCAGGGAAGTGTAATGTAAGCTCTCAACTTTAGTCCTGGGTTCTAAATTTCCTTGACACAGCATTTTTTAACACTCTGAGCCTTCATTTCTTATTCTGAAAAATAGAGCATGTTAAATCTACTCGATGGGATTAACCTAAAGATTAGATGAGATGATATGCAAGTCTTAAGGAATTTTCTGATCTTCTCCCTCCCATACTTAAGACAAAACAGAAACTTCTGTTTTCTTAGCATATATCAAGTTCAAATTCCCTTAGGAAGGTAACCAAGATGCTTTTCTAACATCATCTACTCTTCACCTCTAGTACCAAAGTTCTAGGCATCCTTCTACCCTTTGCTCTCTGCTAAAATTCTAAGAGACCTGAGCTCAAATTCTGGAAGAGCCTCTTATGAGCCATGTGACCTAGGACAAGTTTCTTAACCTCTGTATGCCTCTGCTTTTCACCTCTGAAAGGGTATGGAAATAATAATACTTACATGGGTGCTCTTAGAATTATATGAAGTAACACAAGGCCAGCCAACATTTTGGCCCTAGCCTTTCAAGGTCAGCGAAGACTCAGGACATAGGAGAACCTGTACTGCAACATCATGAAACTCAGGTGAGCTCCAAATGTTCTGAACAAGGAGATTATGGAGCCACAGAGGAAAGAGATTGAAGTTCTAAAGTGTGCCTGGGGAGAGTCACATGTAGAGAAAACTTTCTCTCAAGCTCTCAAAGAGAGCATACTGGTCAAGCATTGGCCATGACTCATCCACATGGATGACACAGACAAAGGATCTACAGAATAATGTACAGGACTACAAGATAAACCCTGAGGGGACTTCACTGACCACATAGGAAATATAAAGTTCATGTGTTGGTATATAAGTCTTGATCTATCTAGGTCTTAACCATCCAGCAGAAAAGTAGAAAAATGAAGTATACATCTTGGGGCCATAATATTAAGCTGAGCTCTAAATGGATATGGTCGACAATTTCTTTGAATAACTCACTATGGTTGCAGAATGCTGGACTGTGTTGGATTGTGGTGTCGAGTTCAAGCACCTAAGTTAGTTGAATGACAATGGAGTGCCCACCTTTGACACGTGTAGACAAAGGAAGGGGTGTAGAAAGAAAAACTCATGATGTGTGTGTATAGACAGTACAGTTGGGATAGATAACGCTGTGCCTCTACATAATTCTATGAGAGGCAAGATCTGCACTAATGGTGGTTGGACAAGATATTATGTCGGCTTCTAGTACTATGGTCATCCACTAGGAAAATAATTATTGAATTTTTTATATAATTCAGGTATAAAAAATAAGTAAGCAGCTACACTCTTAATTCACTGATAGATATCTGCTAAAATAATATCTGTAAATATAATATCATGTATGCACCTTGTACAATACGAAAACGTTATGAAAACAGTTTGCAATGCATTAATTTATCGAATCTGTATTGTTAAGGTGTCTTGAAACTGTCTGAGTGACATTTGTACTTCAATAAAATGAAAGGAAAAAAAAATTCTTAGTACAGAGCCTGGCATCATTAAGTAGTAAAGAAATGTCTGTTATTCACTATTTGTATTTTTGTTAGTATCCAAACTTTAATTTCCCTTCTTCTGCTGTTTCTTCGTCTGGGGATGATGCACCCTCAGCACCGCTGTTTTACTCAATCATTTGCAATATAACTCTGAGAAAATATTTTAGCTCCCACAGTCTTTGTTTATTTCCAAAATGGGGAAAGCCCCATCTACAGTGCTTCACAAAACAGAACTATTCTGTGGGGTAAATGCAATTATATGAAAACTCTCTGGAAAACCATAAAGTATTTTACAAAACTTCTCGATAACCTTTCTTTTATGTATTTCATATGGGATTTCATTATGCAACTCAGACTCAGTGATCCTCCTGCCTCAGCCTCCTCAGTGCTAGGATTACAGGTGTGCACCACCCTGCTCGGACTCAGTGGCTGGCTCAGTGCACCCTGAGGGCAGGGCCAGTATGGTATGTGATGCTGGTGATCAAACCCTGATCCCTATGCTTTCTCATAGAACATTGTATTTCATTTTAGATATTTGTCATAACACAACTTTGTCAGAAATTTCCTTGTGGTTTATTTATTTTTTTATTTGTTTTGGCAGAAGCAGGGATTGAACTCAGGCCCTTGTGCTTGCCAGAGAAGTGCTTATTCGACTGAGCCATTTCCTTGGCCCCTTCTTTGTAGTTTAAACCCATATATAGACTGAATGCTTCTGACTGGTAAGATCCCTGTGTTCAGTGCAGTGCAAGGCAGCAAAGGTTGCTGAATTGAACAGAAACCCAAATTCATAATACTACATTATCTAATAGCATACATTTAGTACTATTGTTCAGACTTTACCCTAGGAAAGAAATCTTCAAAGGTGGGACTTCAGCCTTAAATGAATAGGCTACTAGTATACACTAGTACTAGTTCAAGGCTGGTTTCCAAACCAATGACCTCTGAAACTGGGGGCTTGTTACATAGGCAAAACCTTGGGCTCTACCCCAGATTGACCAGATCAGATTCTCAAGGTGAAGCCGGGTGTGGTGGCGCAGGCCTGTAATCCCAGCACTAGGGAGGCTGAGACAGGAGGATTGTTGTGAGTTCCAGACCAGCCTGAGCTACAAAGTGAGCTTAAGGTCAGCCTGAACTGCATAGTGAGACCCTGAATCAAAAAGACAAAAAAAAAAAAAAAAAAAAAAAAAAAAAAAAAAAAAAAAAAAAAGGAAGATTCTCAAGGTGGACACGAATCTTTGTTTTAACAAGATGCTAAAGTCTTTTGTATGCTAATATCTTCAATAAAGTTGGTGTAGACTGAAGGAGGAAAATTTTTAATTTTCTTCATTTGCTCTTTTATAGAAAAGTGCCAATTGGTAATAATCTGTTTAAATAAAGATAATTGACTTCTAGAAAACTGTATCATGTTTCAATAAGCAAAAGTTTAAAAATCCACCAGAATTTTTTTTAGTTTTCTGAAAAGTGAGCAATAATTTTTAGTGGTTTGCTATGAGTATTTAATTTAAAAAAGTAAAATAGAAAGAAGACTTGGGTGGAGAAAAGGACACTTTTTGGTACTTATACATCAAATCTATAAAGCTATGACTTGTTATTGCAAGAATGAGCCTGTCGCTCACATTTTTCTTAAAAGCATTATCGTAAACTGTTAAATGAAAAAAAAATTATCTTAGGTCTGTTTTTACACTTTGAAGGTTTCATCATTCCATATTGAAAATATGGATTGTATATGGCAAACAGTAATGGGTAGCGGCTGGAACCTGTTATAAATGTCTTCTGGGCTGTGGGAACAAACACTTCAGAGCTTAGATAGTAATTATTGTCACATGAAAAGGAAGGAGACATATGACTTCTCAGCTGTCAGAAAGCCCATCTTCTTGCAAATGGCAGCACTTCACAGGGACAGTTACACAGCACACTTTATAATTTGCATGGTTAACCTGTTATTTTAAAATACCAATGGGAAGATTAAGGATGTCGGCACAAAAGTAGCACCAGCCAGTGCCCTTTGGATCTCTTAAACTTGAAGCAGACAGCACTCTTTCCTTTTAAGGAAGATTGTAATCTGCCAAAACAGAAAAAGGGGTTACAAAAGGATTATGTTCTATATTAAGTTTGGGACAATCTAGAATTCTTCTCAAACAAATTGCAGACTATAGAGTGACTTGTTTATGTGTGCTTTCCCTGACTCGGTAATTTTGGCATAGGTTGCTTCTAATAAAAGAGTAGGACAAAGAATGGCTAGCCCTGGAACAGATTTGTGCCTGGATGTTTTATCTGCTCTTGAATTCTGGGCAGTTTTGGAGCACTATCTTTTTGTGGTTTGTCAATGGAATAAATGATACCAGGATTTTGTGAAGCATATCTAACCTTGGGACACCAAGACTTTTCTGAGCAGATAGAGCTAAGTGGAAAGAAGTGAACTGATTTTTTGTAAGGTGCACTCATATAATGCCTGCCACACAGCAAAAATATTTGCTAAAGGTGTAAGTTCTACTTTACAGTTAAAAAGACTTCCTCTGTACTTCTAGGAAGAGTTTGGATTAGAAAGTAGATGGTTATTGAAAGAATGGGATTCTGGGGTTCAAGCTACAGAAGCCTCACAATTTAATTGGTATCAGTTACTTTTTTTTGCTCACAACTGTCATATATGTAATGTCAAATTTCACATAGGGTTCTTTGGGATAATTAAGAGGAGCAGAAAGCACATTGTATTTGGGATGACATTCTACACATGGCACTGTCATCTTTTGTTTGAGGACTTTGGGTAAGTTGCTTCAATTTCCTTGGTCCTTGTTTTTCTTGGATGAAGAGGCTGACAGGAGACATGTCTTAGTAAACGTGAGTGCAGTACTCACATTGACAATTTTATCCTCAGATATCATTTATAGTACAACTGGGGGGGCAGCCTACATATTTGGTGAATCACTTAAGATGAATAGTTAAGGGTTGACATATTTCCCAAAGGGGTGGGGAAATGCTGCCACAGGAATGTCAGAAAACTCCCTTTGGGTGTAATCATATGGGGGAAGGGAGGAGAATTCTTCAGTTGCTACTATTAAAACCTTGAAGGAAGACTTATCTAAGACATTCATAAGTACTGCATGTTCTTTACTTACACTAAAAGAAGTTAATGGAAGACACATTTTATAATTATCATTATTTTTGCCTACTCAGCATCCACTCTGCTTTATATGATAACAGGGCCATGCATATTTTCAGCTGTGTTTTGGGGGAAGCTGATACCAACCATATCTTCAGGGATAGTTTGGTTGGTTTAGACTATTCCCATTCTTTTTAGATGGTCATGTGACTCAAATCTGGCAGATGAGATGGGGAAAGCTTGTTGAAGGGTTTCTGGGAAAAGTTTCCTCACTCCCAAGAAAGAGCCCCTAAAAACAGAATATCTTTCTTTTTCTTGGGGTCCCTGTGTCTGGAAGAGATGCCTGAAGCAGCTGAAGCCATCTTGGTGATTGCTGGGCACTGAAGTCAATGCTGGAGATGTCAGAACAGAAAGATGTTAAGTGGTTGGGGGAGGTGGGGTTAAAGACATTGTGAGCTGAAACCTGCCACCTGACACAGAAGTTGCCATATGTTACTTCATTAATCATTACAGCAGTGTTTGAGGTAGGCCATGTTTTCCCTGGTGTTTGGGATGAGGAAACTAATAGGATAAATGGCTCAGGGTCACCCAATCTGTAGGTGGAAAATTTGGAATCCACACTGAAGTCTGTTCAGTTTCAAATGATGTGCCCTAGTTGTTGTGGGCTCCTAAAACTTCCTTCTGATGAAAAATAAATGGCTAAGAGGCAGTATATTTACAGTGGCTGTGAAACTAGCAGAACCTCAGAGTTGGATGGCCTATTTCTCTCTTTTTTTGTTTTTGTTTTTTTAATGTTTGCTTTGCTGCCCAGCATTTGACCTTTCTTGACCTCCATTTCATCATGTGTAAGACAGTTGGACCAAATGTTTACTGAGGTTCTTGTAGGCTTTAATATCTTTCGAAATGCTTGGTAAACCACAGGGAGGGATGAGTGAAAATAAATAACATACACTTGGTATCTTGAGAAAGGGCACTGGGCAGGATTTCCCCTTTCAGCCTGAGTTTCAGGGAACCTAAAGAACAATAAAAGGTTCCATGTGGTACTCAATAGGACAAGTCAAATGGAGCTAAGATTCTTTGCTATGGCAAGAAGGAGCTAAAGTGAGACCAAGCAAAGGGTGTTTTCTATAGGATCCTCCTCAGCAAATTCAACTACCTTGAATGTTAAATTCCTCAAGAGGGAGTTAGGTTCTCTTAGTGATATTTATTCTGCCTTGAATTTTTTCAATTCTTATAATGCTTAAAGCAGGGCAAGACATATCTTTTTTTTTTTTTTTTGTCTCTTTGAGGCAGGGTCTCACTATGCAGCTCAGGCTGGCCTTAAGCTCACTTTGTAGCTCAGGCTGGTCTCGAACTCACAACAATCCTCCTGCCTCAGCCTCCCGAGTGCTGGGATTACAGGCCTGCGCCACCACGCCCGGCTAGGGCAAGACATATCTTGATGAGGCACTTAAAAAATTTTGACTGCTGTTTC
Organism: Ctenomys sociabilis; assembly: GCA_004027165.1. NCBI lineage: Eukaryota > Metazoa > Chordata > Mammalia > Rodentia > Ctenomyidae > Ctenomys > Ctenomys sociabilis. Next base: position 92,916 of record PVKA01002455.1, on the reverse strand, counting down.
CTTTTGTGTTCATTTGGTTTCTTTTTCTCTTTTTAAAATTTCATTTTAGATTGACATCTAATAATTGTACATATTTATGGGGTACAACATGGTGTTTTCAAACATGCATACAATGTGGAATGATCAACTCCAGGTAGCTAAATATCTATCATCTTAAACATTTATCATTTCTTTGTGGTGAGAATACTTAAAATCAACTCTTTCAGCTATTTTGAAATATATAGTATATATTGCTAAAAAATTTTTTTCTGTGATATCACCGAAGACATAAATATTTCTCAGAGAGGGTTAAGCCCTGAATCATCAAGCAGTGGCCCCTTGCCACAGATACTGAAGCTTTCCCTTAGAGCTAAGAAAGGAGCCAAGACTATTAGAGATACCATGAGCTCCTTAAGACCCTTCTGTATCTTTACTGGTTTTATATGGAGCTGTACCAAAATATTAAACACTTGGTGGCTTAAAACAATAGAAGTTTGTAAGACAACTCAGTTTTAGAGTCTAGAAGTTCAATATCAAGGTGTAGGCAGGGCCAGGTTCCGTGCAAAACTTGTAATGGAGACTCATTTGTTGCCTCTTGGAGCTTCTGGAAATTTTCCAGAAACCCTTGGCTTGCCTCATTGGAGGAATCACTTGGTTTCTGCTTCCATCACTGCGTGGCTGTGTTTTCCCTGAGTGTCTCTTTTCTCTGTTCTTACAAGGACACCAGTCATATTGGATGAAGCTTCTACCCTATTCCAGAATGAGTTCAGTTTTAGCTAATTACTTCTTCAATGATTTTATTTCTATTTAAGCTTGTATTCAGAGGTACAAGGAATTAGGAATTCAACAAGTGTTTGGGGGACACAAGTCAACCAATGGGTAACTGTTAGCACCACTGGGCAAAATCCTATCCACACCTGACTAATTTCTGCATATGAAGTAGCATGATTATATGGGATGGTTTTTCCCTCAGAGATATTTTTTATATTTGTTGACAACTGATTCTTACCTCAGGAAGTTTTGTGGGGTCAAGAAGAAGAGGTGGATGTTCCTTGAGTAACATCCAAAGGATGTGGCTCCCGAGACTGGCACTGCCCAGTGTTAGTGTGTACACAAACCCCTTAAGAATTATGTTAAAAAAGGTCCTGAGTGCAAGGGGTCTGTGTTGGGCCTGGTATTTGGCTGTTTTAATTAGCTAATGCTGCTATCCCATAGAGTATCAAGGCTCTAGTTATAGAATGCATAGTAGTCATGTCTGTTTGCATAGAACAAATAAAAATTATTCTTTGGAGGTTTCAAAATTTCAGCTCTGTGTTAGCCAGAGAAAATGCTAGTAAATTATTTGTCAAAATATACTAAAATTGGAAAGAGGAATTCAATTATTTTATTTTTATATGAATGTGAAGTCAGAAACATCTGTGCACATTTACCTATATGATGTAGTCAGTGTTTACTAATTTCTGGACCATAGTGAATAGTTGAGGTGTGCATATCAGAAGCTGTGATTCTTTTTTTTTTTCCTTTGGAGGAACCAGGGATTGAACTGAGGCCCTTGCACTTGCCAGGGAAGTGCTTATTCCACTGAGCCATCTCCCTGGCGCCAGAAGTTTTGATTCTTAGCAATAGACAATTTTAACATTTAGGGCAGTCAAAACTTCCTGTCTGAGAATGCTAGAAGAAACTCCTTTTAGAGAAGCATTGGGCTAATTTTGACAGGGACTGCTCATTCTCTTTTGAGAAGTCAAATAGCCACATTTCTTTGGGTTCAAATCCTGTTGGAAGCTGTATCCCAAGGCCCATCCCTAGATGATCCCTGAAGACCACATCTGTGGCTTTGTTCATGCCCACACCAATAGCCCTCCTCATTTGCTGATTCCCTCAGACCCTTGATTACTCCCAGATACATCCCATCTCTGCTAGTCTGAGCCTGGGCTAGTATGCAGAAGGACTGGGCGGATTAGTCAGGACATATTCATCCCTTGAAGGGTCCAGCCTTTGGAGGAACTTCTGTAGAGTAGGTTCCAGAAAAATACAGTCATTTTGTGATGTCAGAGGCTGGTAGTTTGGTTTTCCAAATACAATAATGACCTGATTATTTCCAGCTCAAAAACACCCATGCACCATTGGCTTTCTTACAACACTTAGTTGGAAATTTCTAGGAAGATAGCTGTCTGAGTGTTTGGCACAGCACATCTTTTGGGTCAGAACTTTAATTTGTTTCCGTGGTCAGCAGTTTCAATATAGGATTTGTAATAAATGCCAACTGTGTCAGACTACAAATCTCGGTTATGTCTTCTCATTGTTCAGAGAATGGTGAGAAAAAGAAAAAAAAAAAAAAAAACAGTTTTTACCTATGCTGTGCAACAAACTTCCCCCAAACTTAGTGGTTTAAAACAATAACTATTTTACTTGCTCATGATTTTGTAGGTTAGAGATATGGGTTGTTTCTAGCGCACAATATCTAGGTCATCAGCTGGCCGTCTTGAATGGCTTTAAATTGGTTGAAATGGCTTATTCGGGGTTATATGCCTGGGTCCTCAGTTCTCTACATGGCTAGCCAGGTATTTCCATGGTGGTGTCAGAAGAGTCAGTCTTAAAATCAGAGAGTGGAAATTTCCAGTTTTCTCAAAAGTTTTATGTTTAAAGGCTTGGCTTACAACAAGCACATTGTCATTTCTGGCCTGCTGTGTTGTCAAAGCAAGTCACAGAACATGCTTAGACTCAAGGGGAGAGGAAATAGACTCCCTTAATGGGAGGGGTGGCAAAGAATTTCTGAACAGCTTTAACCTACCACAGAGGGAATAATGAAGAGAAACATTTTGATCAGATTAAGTGAAGCCCAGTCACAGGATTTCCTGTGATTCCTGAGCTCATCCTTGCAATGGCCAATTTTTAACTTTAGAGTCAGCACTTGTTCTTTGAACTTTCTGGCATACACACTTTGTTTTTGCATTTTTGTTTTTTCAAAACTTCCCTCATGCTTTCATGCTTTCTAATAGCTGGTATTTTAGATGAATCAACATTTTTATTATGTTTTTGTTGTTGTACAAAAATCATCTGTAATACAATGTACACAAATACCTTTTTACCTGCAAAATTATGATGCTGTAGCACATACAACAAAACACAAAAATACTTTCTCACTTTGACTCTACTCACATTCTCCAAAGGATCAACTGCAAGAACCTGTGTGTCCCTTCAGACATTTTCTTATACATATATATTCAAGTATGTGTGTATTTGTTTTTATGTGGATTTTTCTTAGATGATAGTCTACCTTGTACATTATTTGAAAGATACTTTCTCCATTTAATAACATGTAATGGTGATTGTTCCACACTGAGATACCTATACTTTTAATGGCTACATTTTGTTCCATCATATTAATGTGACATAATTAATGTAAAGACTCCCCTGGTAATAAACCTTCTATTTATAATTTTTCCAATAACAAAAATGGCAATTACAGTAAGTATTCTTACATCTATACATTTTTCAACACGTGTAGATATTTCTGTGTGATGGATTCCTAGAGGTTTAAGCTCAATCAGTTGCACTGATCCTTGAAATTTGGAGTGCTAATTTACATTTTCCCACTTCATTTCTCCATGTCCTTAAGAACAGTGGGCATTACTAATGTTTTCAATTATTCCAGTTAAATTATGGTTGAAAATATTATCTAACCAGTGCATTTATTCCTATAGTTAGTGACTACTTACATGTCTTTCTCCAAAACCTTCTTTGTTATCATTTGTCAAGAAAAGAATACATTCTTTATATTTTAGCTAAACATCTGGGGAAGCTCTTCATATATTAATTATTTATTTCCTAAAATGAAACCCAAGATGTAGAATTGCTGCTCAAAGGGTTGACCTATTAAAGGAAGGCTTCTGGCATTTCCTAGCCAAGTTTCAGGATAACTTATTAAATCTTTCTTATTGATGAGTTGAGTCCAGGACTTTCCAATATCTGAGTCCTCTGTATAAAAGAAGAAAAGATATAACTATACACTAATATATCCTAAGGCCGTTGGGACTCAGTTGTGCTTATTTACCTTGCAAAACATTAGTAAACTTCTTCCTGAATGTAGCCAAGCTGGTAGGTGGCTCATTAGCCAAGATAAGTCAAGGAAGACCATTTATGTAATGAGTGTACACTTTTTCTTATTACCCTGAAGAAGGAATATCTGATTCTGGAGCTATTTACTGAGTATCTATTCTAAATTAGGCACTATTTTAGGCACTTTTTATTATAATCTAGAATTTCTGGGAATGAAGTGACTTTCTGAATTATGGCATCACAGATGTGGAGGCCATTGGCAGTTACAGATTCTTCATTTTTGTGTGATTTGAATTTTATGTTTTATGAGGTTGTGTTACACAGCTATATCATTTAACTAGTAAATTTAGCTGACAGTTAGATTTTTAAATCTTCTCAATGTGGCCCTTGTGTTGTCTACTCACACCAAATACAAAACAGTTGAAAGCGTTTCCTTTTCTTTCTTTTTGGTAGACATAGCTGTAAGTGAAAGAGAAAACATCTGAAAATTTGTAAAACAGATAACTTGTGGTGTGTGGACATGCACAGGAAATAAGTTGCTCTTAAAGGAAATATGATTTAGCCGATAGCTAGGAGCTTGCACAAACATTTCTATCATTCAAGTATCTAGAAATGTGCAAAGGTCTCAGACTATATATCTCAGCAATCTGTGCATGATACATTTTAGTAACATTTTGTTAAAAATTAGTTCTACCAAGACTGTTTTGGTTAAAAGATCTGTGTTTCAACAATGTATTTGAAATCTTTAGAATCCAGAAAACTATATTTAGTACTATTAGTGACTAAAGATTTATTACTATTGGAAGTGGTTCTTGTTTGTTTGTTGGCTAGATTAGTGACTTATTCAACTGAAACCTTTGAAGCAAATGTGGGTACTACGTACATGCATGACATGGATATATTTGCTGTTTATATTCTCAATAACTGGAAGGATATAACTAATTCTAGTATAATGCAACCACATGGGATTTGAGATGTGAAGATTTTGAGTCTTAATTCTCTTCCTGAATTGATTCTGTCATCTATGGGTGATCATAGAATCTCAGTGCTTTATTTTGAAATCATAAAACTGTTTATCCAGTATGAGTTTGTTATTTTGCCATAATAGTAACAAAAAGAGGGGAATTGTATTGATTTGCACATTAATAGTTTCAGATTGCTTGTCATGAGCCAGGCATTGTGCTAGGTGCTGGAGTAATGAAATGAAAAATGACCTGGTTTTTGCCTGGTATGGGTTTCCAGCCCAGTGGAAATGGTGCAGAAGGTTCTCTAGCTTAGTCAGTGCTATACATAAGCTGGCTCATACAGGCTTACAGGCGTGGAATGTTACATTTTCAGGAACCCTCCAATGGGTTGCTAACCACAGACATTATAATGTACATATTATGGTATGTTACTCTGTTTCTGTCTTTGTCTTTGTTTTTGCTTTGGTTTTGTTTTTACTCCTTAAAATTAAAAAAATTCCCCCCACACAAATAGAATACCTTGTTTGACTGATTATTCACTAATACCATATTTTTAAATTTTCCTACTTGCTATAATTTCTTTGTAGCCCCTAAATCAATACTTGTGGTGATCTGTAGACATGTGCATGTACAGAGTTGTAAAAAATTTAAGTTGCCTTGTGCTCATTGTCTCAGCTGAGCCTGAGCAAGACTATTTTGTTTTAGCTCTTGTACTATAAAAATGCTTTCATGTGGTATATTTAGTGTCAAGTTTTTCACATTTTTGTGTTTGGGGGGTAATTTGACTGTTTAAAATGTGTCCCAAGCACAGTGCTAAAGACCTTTCTGGTGTTTCTAAACACAAAAAGGCTCTGATGTGCTTGAGGGAGAAAATTGCATGTAGTATACAAGTTTCTTTCAGGATATTGGTCATGAGTTAAGTGCTACTGGCCACGAGTTCATTATTAATGAATCAGCAATATTTATTAAATAGGTGTCTCTAAACAGAAATACACATGAAACAAGGATATATATCAGTGGATGAAAATGTTTTGTTCAGCAGCTCATAGAAATCTAAGTTTGTATTTCCTCTAGAAACATTGATTCAATATGAGATAATTCAGTGCTTGCAGCAATTTCCTAGAACATATCTATTGTGAATAATGAGTATTGTAGAAATTTTCAATAAAACATATTACAAAAATAATATATACTCAATTGTTGTTGCTACACATGATTATCTATGCTTTCGAGATCATTTATATTTATTGTATTTGTATAGTAGAAATTCTACGTAATGGTCATGTTATCATGAATTCCTTCCCAACCCCTCCAGATCTAGTGATACCAAGTCAATACTTTGACATTGGTCAAGGTGGGAGTATTTGTACTACAGAAGTGAGAAAATGCTATAAATTAAGGCTTCCCCAAACACCCACTCAGTTGTTAAATATTTATTAACATGTAACTGTCTTCAGCTTTTTCCCAAAGTTTGCCCTTGGAGTTACTGCAGCCAATATTCAGACACTAGAAGAGATCCTAAAGTTACAGAGATTTCGTCTTCCCCTCCTTCTACTGCAGCCCCATCAGTTAATGGCTGATTGGTGTTCTCATGCATTGAGGTGAGATTTTCTCCTCTGAGCTTTGCATGTGCACTGAGAGCTCCAGAATTCTGAGACCATACTCTCCCCCTTCACTGTCCTGTTTTCCTCTTACCCTTCAGTTTCTCCTGGGAGCTCTTCCTTAGTAATTCTCTGGTGCACAACCCCAAGTCTTGGGGTTTTTGTATTTGAAGACCTTATCTGAAACACTACTTCAACAAACCTGGCAAGAAAGTTGTAGGGTGAGAAATGTAGCTCAAGTTGGCTCTAAGGAATATTGTTAGATCTGTTTCTAATTCTGCCTTTAAAAGGCATTGCTTTCCAATATTATCCTTCAATTAAATTGTTCTAATGACCTGTAAACAGCTGTGAAATAAAAGTTTTTTTTTTCAGGTTTTGATGTTTGATAAAATATGAAAGATTACTGGAATATCCTTTTCCCAGCCTGGCTTCTTGAACCCATGTTGGTGAGATTGCCTCTGCTGAGCTCAGCTAGTGGCCTTGAACTCTGACATAACAATAATAAATCAAGCTTTCATCAAGTTCTTTTAGCCTGTTGAGAAACAAACAAAAAACCCATAAGCAATGCTGCAATAGCTTCCTTTGAAATTCTAATTTGCTTTACTGTGATTAAAAAAATGTGAGAGGTAGTCAAGAAACCCACTGTGCTGTTGTGCACAACTGGAATATGAGTCTTCAAATAGTTTCATTTTCAAATTATTCTTGCTAAAGAGATAACAAGTGCCAGTTCAGATGCATGGTCTGCGTAATTGTGCAGTAATTAAGTGTTTGCTTGGGAAAACAATTTTAGATCTCTAAATTGCTTTATTGCATTTTAAAAGGCTGAAAGAGGCACTCAATCAGGTATAGACTATGTATTTTTCTTCTAAACATGACTCATTATAAATTATTCACATCAGCAAAGACTTAATTTGAAAGGAAGCAACTTGAGCATAGGGCAATTATTGTTCCAACAGCCATTGTACAGCTCAGTAGGTCTCATAAAAGGATGCCTGTCTCAAAGATTCCTGGCAAGATTTTGAAGATAAAAAACTGCTTCCTTAGCTTCTGATTTTTTTTTAATTGAGACTATTCACCAATGGGGGATTTTACTTAATCTTCTGGATACTGCCCTGGCTGAAACAGCCTACTAAAAGAAAGAGTTCTCATGGACTTCTATGTGATGTAGAAGAAAGCATAAAATATGATTTCACAAACAGGTGTTGCTGCAGCAAGAAAATACTTCATGAAGCTTCTGGCTGTATTTAGCATCTGTGCAGCACTGGAATTGGATTTTTATTTTATTATTTGTCTATCTTTTGTATTTTTAGGGAAAGGTCTACAGGGTGTTCACTGTCTCTTCACTAGATGAGGCTCATAGTGACCAGCCTGCTTACAGCCTCCCAAGTGCTTGCATTACAGGTGTATGCCACCACACACAGTCTCAATTGCCCTCTCAGGATGCCCTAGGGGTGGGATGGGCACAGCAGGATTGGGGACCAAACCCTGGCTCCAGCACTGGTTTTAATCTGCTGAGCTATTTGTCTGGCCTTTGCTTTGGATTTTTAAAGAACTGAGTAACGATTTACCCACAGTGAAATGCATACATTTTAGGAGTATAGATTTAATGAATTTTAAAAATTACATATGCATATAACTATTATCCTAATAAAGATAGAGAATAATTTTTCTATCTGGGAAATTTCCCAGATGTTCCTTCCCCAATACTGATAAAATCTCCCAGAGTTAACCACTATTCTAATTTTTAAGATGCAGATTATTTTCACCTGTTCATGACATTCATAAAAATAGATTCATTATTTTCTTTTAAAATTCTTTCACTTGTAATACATTTGGACTGTTCCACTGATAATGCATTTGATATTTATCCAGGTTGCAGTATGCAGTAGGAGTTTATTCCTTTACATTTCAGGGTGATACCCAGTTGTATGGATGGCCCACAGATTGTTTATCCAGTCTCCTGTTGATAATTTTTTCCCCTACTTTTGCTCACTATGAGTAAAGCTTCTGTGAATATTCTTTAATAGGTACTTTTGTAGGTCATGTAAAAAACAGGGCTGTTTGGGTACCTGCTCGTTTTAGATCCATACATGAATGGCAGTGCTTGGTACTGCCTTTGATATTTATATTAAAAATTGATAGCAGTAAAGAAAAGAAAAACTGTGACAGGAAAAGGGGAAATGAAAAAAGGAGAAAAGGAAATATATATATATGTCTATACAAGGTAGTTAAGTTTGTTATCCAGCTAGTTTCTCTTAGTTCTAATATTGTATGGACAATATCTCATGCCAAATCTTCTACTCTGAATGACTATTAAAAAGACAACAATACATGATCAATACACAGTATATCAACTACTGTAACTGTCTTCATAATCGGTTTTGAAACTCAATTTCATTGTTATGCATACCTTTTTTAAGGAAAGAACAACTGGGGTGGAGGAAAGGAGAAAAGTAGGAAGGGGCACACACACACACACACACACACACACACACACACACACACACACACACACACAAGATAGCTAAGGGCTGGCCAAATAGCTCAGCGGAGTAAAGCACCTGGAAGCAGGTGCAGGGGCCTGCTGTTCCGGCCCCGCCCATGGAGCAAGCTGAGATGGCAATTGAGACTGGGCGTGGTGGTACACACCTGTAATTCCAGCTCTTGGGAGGCTTATAAATAGGCAGATCACTGCAAGTCCAATCTAGTAGTGAGACCCTGAACACCCTGTAGACCTTTCCCTAAAATAAAAAAAAGATACCTAAAATAGTTATGCTATTGATTTCTATTGTTTTATTGAAAGGAACAGTTAATCTTTAATTGTTTGATCCATTTTACATGGTTATATCTGGTAATCTGAGCAACTACTTTGAAGATAACAATATGTAATATAACAACCATTGCTAATTGACTATCATCTTGTTTTGAAATTCTGTATTACTTTTGTTTTGTTTGTGTTTTTTTTTCTCTTGAAGATAATATTATGGTTAAACTATAAAATATTGATACCAATTGGAAGGGTGTAAAAACCTGACTATTTCTCCAACATCTATTTTTTTCTCCATACCAAGGACTGAACTCAGGACCTTGCACTTGCCAGGCAGGCGCTTATGCCACTGAGCTATACCCCTGGCCATAACATTCTTTTTAACTTCTTACTGTCTGGTGACATTGCTTCAGAATTTTGACTTGGAATATCTCAGGTTATTGGTTAGTCATAGGGGATTAGAGAAATGGAATACAGATTCTTTGTTGGTGCCGTTGAAAAGGAATACTTGGTAGCTTGGAAAACTGGGCTGAGACTTGTCAACTGAAAACTGGACATTCTGGGCTCAACTTGGAATCACCAATGGCCAATGATAATTAAGCTATACTGGGGAAAGGGTAGATTATAAAATTTCTGTGCTTCCAAAGTTCCACTGGGCCACCATAGCTGATCCTTTTAGTTCCCAGCGATTCACACTTGAAATTTGTTCTTTGCCAAGTCATCTGACAATGGAAATGGGCTCCAAACCAGCCTAGCCACACAAAGGGCTGGTAGATTTGTGAAGGGGTTATGGCGCCCCCTGGGGGACACTGAAATGTTCTTCCTGTAGACGTAATTTTTTTGAGGTCAAGTTCAAATCGTATTGAGTTTCTTTTGAGCCATCACTATTACAGCAATCTCAATGTTTCAGGCTAAATTTAAATTCTTTCTGAGTTTTATTAGAAACAAATAAATTTGGAAAAAACTTAAGAGGAATATATGTGACGTTTAATTTCTCACAAGTGGGGAGTGGGAAGGGGAACTCTTAGCTGATTTATTCCTTATTGTTTCTGATACAAGGACTTTATGTTCTAATACTGATTTTTTTGCTTTTTATTTTTATTCTTTTTAATTAGAAAATGAAATGACAATGAGGCAACTTCAAAACTGGTTAGTAGGACAGTTACAATAATTAATACATTACATATTGTTGTCTTCATAATGGTTATTCAGAGGATGCAGTCTCGCTATGCAGTTCAGGCTGGCCTTACACTGACTTTGTAACCCAAGCTGGTCTCGTGCTCTCAACAATCTTCCTGCCTCAGCTTTCCAAGTGCTGGGGTTACTGGTGTGTGCTACCACATCCAGCTAATATTGCTTTAGTAAATGAAGGTGTCAAGATAAGACAGCAATGCTATTTGCAAAGTTCTGCAGACAAAATGCCTCTACAAGATGGCTGTAAGCCTTTTATGCACTACTTGCTCAGGGTGTAAAATGAGCAATTTTCAACCCACATCAGTACTGCTTTTCTACTGAGCATTTGGAAGTGTGTGGGAACATTTTTGATTGTCACAATAACTGGGGGAGCACATTTCCATTTGTTGAGGTGGAGGAGGGAGAGAACATGTCTAGCATGAAGGAGAGTTGTCCCATCCAAAATGCTAATAAGGTTCCTGTTGAGAAATAGTTTTTTTTTTCTCCTTTAGGTCATCTGCAGACATTTATGAGCAGTTAATATTTAGAAAGTTTAACTATATAAGCAAAATATTTCAAGTAAGCAAAAGTTAAAGAGCAGATGTAAAGAACTTACTGAGACATGAGAAGAGTTGAACCTGGTTTGGGAAATTTGGAATATATGATTACTTTACCCAATGCAGAAATGGAGCACAAGTCTTAAGTGAGATACGGAGGGGTGGAAATTTGTTTTGTGGGATCCCCAGAATTTCTTTCTTTATCCTCTTCCAAACATTCACTGATCTTGTTCTGCTTCTCCAGTTCTTCTAGGAATAAGAAAACAGCTGATAAATTCATTAAGTCATGAGAATTATTTTTTACTTCTTCCAGCAGGATATTAGGAAAGGAAAAGCTCTCAACTATTGGAATTTCGGATGTACAGGAGGAAGGTAGGTGGGTATTTTAGGCTAGAAGATATTACTTAAACTTCTTAAAGTATTTCTGAACTAGTAATAACTTGTTTTCTTGTGAGGTTGGCTTTAAATATGGAAACAAAAGTGTTAATATGTTCTCTAGCCATGACAAAGAGAGGGAAGAAGAATGAATATCTTTGTAAGTTAGTTGAGATATGAACAAGTCAAACAAGACTTCTGAGAGATTGAGTTTAAAATGTGCCATGTATGTTCCTGCTTCATAAATTTTAAAATACCGTGCAGTTTTTATGTATTTTCATTATACCAAACCTCCCTTTTTATAATATAACTAAGTGAATGAATGGAGTGCCCACTTTTGACAGGTGTAATTCAGCTATAAAAACACCTGTAAATATAATTTCATGTATGCACCTTGTACAGTACCAAAACGTTATGAAAACAGTTTGCAATGTATTAATTCATCGACTCTGTATGGTTAAGGTGTCTTGAAACTGTCTGATTGACATTTGTATTTTAATAAAATAAAAATAAATGGAAAAAAAATAACTAAGTGAATGGATCTTACACAAAATATCCATTCAATAAATGCGTCTCAAATGAAACAAATGGTTAGGCCTAAGGAATTTCCATGAAGGTTATAGAACAGGAACTCATATTGCCCTATTTACAGATGGGCCCACATATTTCAGCGTGGATGGGACTATTCATTGAGGGGGAAATCTTGGTGTGGTATCCCTTTGGCTTCCATTAAGCATTTCCTGGGAGGGAATTCTCATTTCTCCTTTGTGAACAAGACTGATGACTGATCTCCCTCAGGCTTCTAAAGGACACAGACTTGATCAGTATCTAGTTAGCATGTGAAGAATTGGGCAGCTGCCACTAATGTATTATTATCCAGTGCCATGGCTGGCTAGCAGCAATGAAAATCTAATTACTCAAGCCTTGGATTGATAGGCTCAAGATTCTAGTATCAGAGCATCAGGGATATCTTGAACATTTGCTTCTTTGTTTGGAAAAGAACTAGAAATGGCAGGATCTTAAATATCTTCTTACATTTATTGAGCAATTATTGCACCGGCTGCTATAGTATGCACTGGAGTATGAGCATGAATATGACATTGTCTCTCTTTCATGGTGCTCACAGTCAGGGAGGGTATTGGCTGGGGGTGAGAAGCTTGGCCACAGATTATAGTCACTTGAAGAATCGCCACACCCAAGCCACACTCTCAGTCCAACAAACCAGAACCTTTGTGAGAAGAATCCAAGCGTCACTAATTTTTAAAGCTTGCCAGATGATTCCAAAATGCAGGTGAGGTTAGGAATCCCTGGGGAAGGGGAAAGACACAAATCTGTAAGGGGAAATTTTAAATTAGACCAGAAGTCCTCTGTAGAGGCTAAAGTGCAGTATGAAGAACACAGAGGAGAAAGTGACACCTAACAGAAGGTTTGCCTATGTTATCAAGAAAATTAGAGGATACTGAAAAATGGTGGATTCTGGAAAGAAGAGCGATGAGACATATGAATCATTTTCTGGCGCACCAATTTTTCTGGTGAATGTTAATTTTTATTGATGGTTTTGGGGGGTTATAAACAAGAATTGATAATTCATGATAATTCCCACTCTTCTTGCCTCCCTGGTCTGTCCTTATTACAACCTAAAGGGAAAAATGAAACACTACTGTTTCTCTCTACTTGTGAGAAAAACACAAGAATACATGAAGTGTGGTCCTTTGGGAAGCAAAGACCTGAAAATAATAATTTAAGGCTCCATTAAGCAAATTGTACAATTCTAACTCTAAGTGTGTTAACTCCAATCTTTACAACATCAGCTAAGAAAAGTATTATTAGCTCTAACAATACATGAGGAAACTGAAGCTCAGAGAGGTTAACTTGCCAAATTGCACACCTATTTGGTGGTATCTGCAGGATAGAAACTCATAGTGGGCAGCCTGACTTGATATGGCTGCTTCCCATTTTGCATTTGAGCTGGAAATGTGTGCCAAATAATGGAGCTGGTGACTAGTGCTTTTACCAGTGTCACTGTGATCACTGAGGATATGGATCTGTTGAGTGTACTCTTAAATAAATCTCAATGGAAGTGGGGAAATGAATGTATTATAAAGAGAAATGATTTGAAGTTTCATTGCATAATGAAAATTAGTAAGTGACTGAGATTTGGTTTAAAAATACAAGAATTAATTCCGTATTTTAGAGGAACATGCTTTCAGAACGTGAAGCTAATTTGCTATGTGTTGGAAACTCAGGGCCTCAAGATACTTTTTGTTCTGAATTTCTAAAGAAAATAAAGACAGGATGGAAAGCAACTTAAACTGTAAAAAGCAAATAGATATAAAAACAGAAGCCTAGAGATTATTCTATTTCCCACTTTCTCTTGAAGGAAACTAGGGAATACATATTTGAATGCTTTATTTTTAAATTCTCATAATGCAGAAACATTTAGGTAGTAACCCGTGTGTTGTTCATCCACAGGAATTCACATTTAATTCCCTCTCATGTTATTGAGGCAGCAGTGAAACCTTTCTATATGGATTGCTTGCAAGGAAAGATACTGACAGCAGGAAGAGAAAAATTGCATTCCGTACTTTTGAGCTTCTAAATAGAATCTGAGAAAATATTTTGACCTTCACCAGTATCATTTTTAAGATCATCAGTGCCAAAATGTATGCCGTAGACCAGTAGTTTTTAATCTTCTCTTTGCACGAGAATCATCTGGGGTGTTTTCCAACCTAGCAGTGTCTGTGTTTTACCTGAAAAGACTTTATTTTAATTGATTTGGGTGGACATTCTTTTATATGTATCTTTATTTCATTTAGATGATGCTAATGTATAGGCATGGTGGAGAGCCAATATCCTAAAATGGCTAAATCTATGTTACACTTTAGAATCACCTGATAGTTTTTGGTTTTAAAGTACTGAATGCCAAAGGAGCACCTACACCAAATCCCCAGTACCAAGAGTGCACATATACCAATAAAATTAGGATATGTGGAGGTGAGAGCTAGATGCCTTAAACAGCAGATGAGGGAAATGTTCTGAAAGACGGTTCTACTGCATCGTATTTAGAAGTTTCTACATAAGTCTGACCAGGGTGAGGAAGATAGAAGAGTGAGAGAGAGAGAGAAAGAGAGTGAGTGAGAGAGAGAGAGAGAGAGAGAGAGAGAGAGACAGACAGACAGACAGACAGAGACAGAGAGACAGAGACAGAGACAGAGACAGACAGACAGAGAGACAGAGAGCAGTGTCTCTGATGAGGGGCTCTGCAACTACCTCCCATGCCTACCCAGCTGTGATCTTGCTATGGGGAGTTGATTAGCCAGTAAATGTTCAACAGATATCTCCAAGGTGGAAAGGAGGCCTGATAGGTGATGTTTGTCAATTAAGGTGCTGCAAATACTCTCACCACTGCCAATTTCACATTACCAATGTGATACCATTATGCAGTTGGAAAGAAATACACATAATTCTCTCCAGCAATCCTGTATGAATTGGCTCCAGCACGCCACTGGTATGAGCATGGTAAACTTTGCAGATAAGCTTGGAGATATGGTGATAGAGTCTTGTGTTTTATTTTCAGGCATGGGTCAGAAAGGGGATGAAAGGGCCAAAGGTTTCACCATGATGTGGCATCTAGAATGGAAATAGGGGTACATCTATGCTGGTTTAGGAAAGAATGGCATGAGACCGCCTCTCAAGTCTCCTATCATTTCTCAGTGATGTCAAGAAAAATGCAGATTTTCCTATAATAGTGAGAGCATTGTGGAACTGGATTAGCATTTTCTGGGAGAGTCAAGGGCTTTGAAGTAGGATGATAAGAAAGGTAAGGATTGTGCTTATGATGGGCACAGAGAAATCAACTGAAATGCACATACTGGAATGAGTGAGAGTAAAGGCCAATAAGAGCTGAGAATCAGATGCCTTCTCTTGATACCAGGGTACTACTATCCTCTTTGATCCTTAGTCTGAAAAGCAACAGACAGCCAAAGGAAAGAGAAAAGACAGTGGACATTAATCATTGCAGTAACTAGAGGTTGTTATAGGGAATGAATGCAGCCTCTTCACCTCTTGTTTTTTGGCAGAAGCCCCAAATGAAAATTAAAAATGGATTTTAGGGTCATCCTATTGAAGTTATTGAAATACGGCAATAGTTTTTTCTCCATTCTTGCTTCTGTAAATGGTAACTGGAAATAATTTGCAAATTCTAACAACATCTTGGCCCAAGTTCATTGAGGTGAACTTCTGTTTTCTAAGGGGAATTTTTGTGTGTGTCTGTGCAGGGTTTCACTACACATCTTGGACTTGTAGTGATCCTCCTGATTTCTGCCCCTCTAGTGCTGGGATTACAGGCATGCGCCACCACGCGCAGACTCCATCATCAACTCAGTGCTTCCAGGGGCTGGGTTAGTGCAGTATGTGGTGCCAGGGATCGAACCCCGGCCCCTGCACTTACCTAAGCAAGTGCTTAGTCCACTGAGCTATACTGCTGGTCTTTAAGGCAAGCTTCTTGAAGACAAGATAGTGCATTTTACAAAAGTACACATACAAATATACTGCTTAGGATAGGTACATTACAGGAAACTTTCTCATCTCTTCAGCATGTTCATCACTGAACTTTTCTACCATTGAGAATACCCAATGGATCGTACTCATTTGGTGTCCAGTGGCATTTGAATTAGTGCTGGGTTTTAGCTCTGTGATTCTCACACATTATCAGGGAAAGAGAAGTTTTATTCAGAGAAACTGAATGGCAGAAAGAATACCAGAGTGAGGATTAAATGTTCAAAATTCTTACCCTGGCTTCATACCAACTGTATGATCATGAAAACTCACTTAATCTCTCTGAGCCATTCACTACATTATCATTGATCTGTTACTGCTATGTACTATGCAAGCATCATATAACCCTGCTATTCTAGTTCTGATTTTATGACTCTTATTGTGACCTTTGTCCCCTTCCAGCTACTTCCTTGTTTTTCTTTCCAGCAGTGTACATCTTGAAAGCATATTGTGTACGCTTGGCATGTTCATTTCCTCCCTTAACCCTCCAAGTCTAGCTCTGCTCTCCCGTACACCACTGAAATCTCTTTTGCAGAGGTCATCAGCAACTCTGACAGTCTCCACTCCAGCCTTCATCTTGTTTATCATCTCAGCACCTCAGGTTTAACTACTAGTCTTTGCTTCTTGACATACCTCTTTGTTTGCTTCAGAACACCACACTTTCCTGGTCTTTCTACTTTGCAGATGGTTTCTTCTTAGTCTGTGTTGCTGGTACTTCCTCTTAAAAACCATTAAATGTTGGAGTGCTGCAGAACTTAGTTCTCAGAGATCCTCTTTTTTCTAATTAATGCTCCCTCTAGATATCTTCAGTGAATCTCATGATTTATCTAAACTCATAAATGACACCTGAACATGTGGCCCTGGCTTCTTATTTGACCTCTGGTTTCATACTAATCACTTTCACTTGGATTCCAAATGGCTACTTCAGACCAAACATATCCAGAATTGACTCCTGATTTTCCTCAATCATAGGTGATATTATTGTTCATTTTGGCTAGTTTGGCTGTGCTACTTGCATTGACTAAAGAAATGTGAGTGGAAGTGAAATATGCCATGCTTGAGCTGCTCTACAATTGGAATTTTCCTTCTAC
The DNA here is from genome assembly GCA_004027165.1 of Ctenomys sociabilis. NCBI lineage: Eukaryota > Metazoa > Chordata > Mammalia > Rodentia > Ctenomyidae > Ctenomys > Ctenomys sociabilis. Next base: position 75,792 of record PVKA01002455.1, on the reverse strand, counting down.
TACTAGGCAAAGGGCAGGAGTTGTTCCATCAGCTGGTCCTAGAAAAAAAAGAGCTATGTTCTACAGGGACAGAGCTATGTTCTATGGGCATCATATACATGAGCAAGAAATAAAAGGCTGTTGTTGCAAGTCCCTGATACATTGGGTGACTTGTGATTACTGATGCACTTCCTGTTCAAGTATATTTTACTGAGAAAAAATACACTCCAAAACCTAGTGCTTAACACAGCAAGAGTCATTTATTTGCTCACAATATTTAAAATTGGTTAGAGCTTTATGAAATCAGTTCATCTCTCCTGAGTATGGTATGGGGTGGCTGATGGAGCTGGAGGTGTTACCTCAAAATGTTTTTTTTTCTATGCTGGCCATTCAAGGCTGGCTGTTGGCTGGGACTTTGTCTTCTCAGTTATTTCCTCACAGTCCATGGATTCTTGGTTTCCCTCACAGCATGGCAGCTGAGTTCTTCAGCATGAGAATTCTAGAGATAAAAGCAAAAACTTCAAGGCTTCTTGTGTTCTAATCATGGTTTACATAACATGGCTTCTGCCTCATCTCATTGGTTAAACAAGTCATAAGTCCAGTTTAGATTCAAAGAAAGACTAAATAGACTATAGCCATTGAGGTGGGCATAGTAAAGTCACATTACAAAAGACCATCGCCTCTTTTGTACATGTCTTTAGTTGCAGTGTCACGACTGCCTCATGTCCTGAATTGATTCCAAACATTTATTTTTCATTGTCAGTTTGAGTTTGGGGAAGAACCAGAAGTTGCATGGTACTGGATACAGTGAATAAGATGTATGGGAACACACCATCATGTGTTTACAAAGCTACCTTTCTGTTGGATGGCAGCACCATTCACTGTAGTTTTATTCACAGTTTTTGACCATACCTGGTAGTGGCATTCATGTAAGACGACTTTCAGAACTGCTTGAGAAAGTGGCAAGAATGATAGGATAAGTATGTTTAAAGCAGCAGAAGCGTATTTTGTGGAAGATTAATGACAGTGTGTCCTTTACTATAGTGCATTTAAAATATTTATACATTGACCATATATTTTGATCACCCCTTACGATAATCATTTTTATCATCCTAAATATTCCACAATCTTTTAAAAATCTAAATGAAGGATAGGCAAACCACCTGTCTTTATAAATAAAGTTTCACTGAACACATAATGCACATTCATTCACTTTTTATCTATGGCTATAGTTGCAATAGAGATTGTACAGCCTGTAAAGCCAAGCATATTTATCATCTGGACCTTTACAGAAGAAGTCTGCTGATACTTAATGTAAATTATTGAGGTTATAATCCAACTACCTATTCAGATTCCAAACTAGAGTCACCCCTGAATCCTCTTGTATCTTCATTTCCAAGTTTGCAGGAATTCTCTTAGATCTTTGATAGAAAAATGATTAGATTCTGATTTCTTCTTATGACTGCCACCACCATTACCACCACTACCACTACCACCACTAGTGCATCTTACTATCACCTGTCTTTTTTCCACCATCTTCTCTTGCCTGGATTGGTATCCCTGTTTTTACTCTTGTCCTATTTATAATACTTTCTCGATATAGCAGACAGACAAGCCTTTAAAAATGCCAGCTGGACTATCACTGGCTTGTCCAAAACCTCTAATGGTTTCCTATTGTGTTTTGAATGAAATTGAGAATTCATATCCTGTTCTCTGGGGTCCTCTGTTCTCTCTGTTCCTAATTCCTGCCTGCCATGTGGCTGCCCTCATGTCCTCCTACTCTTCTCTTCCATGCCTCTGCCCCAGCCACATTGGCCTCCCTGCTGCTGAACTGTTCAAGTATGGCCTTGCCTTTGCACTTGCCATTTCTTCTACCTGGGATACACTTGCTCTGGGTATTCACGTGCTCTCTGCCACCCTTCCCTGAGGTGTACGGTTGAGTAGCATCTCAGCTACTGAAACAGCATGACTCTTTCCCCTCTTTTTTTTTTTTTGCCTCAGAACGATCATATATTCTGTTATTTTCACTTCCCTTGTTAGAATGCAACTCCAGATACTGTATCCCAAGTGCAGCATTCAATAAATATTTGTCTAGTGAATATGTTGAGTGAATGAGCCTCAGTTTCCTCATGTGTAAAATGAATGAGAGGACCATCTGGCCAGAGCATCTGTCACTGAACCAGTTGCCAGGATTGTTTCCACTGATCTGCCTGTCTAAGTGGGCGTCCCTCTCCTCCTTATGTCAGTCCCTCCAAAGGCCTATGGGTGGAATAGAGTCTGCCTTTTCTTTGGTCAAGGGTCTCTGTGTCTTGTTTCTTGTTTTCTGGAAACTCATAACTATTTTTCTTCATACAAGTTTATGCTATAGTAATGTCTTTTTTTTACCTCTTGTAAGTATTGTATAAATCAAATGTAACAATAAATTTGGAAATCAAAATCTCTGTTCAAGTGAAAAGAAACAAAATGTAGCATAGAGGACTGACACTAGTATCACCCATAATCTCCTCTTCTCTGTAGCACCCTCCCACTATTCTGACCTGGGCTTTAATTTAGAAAGGTTTGAAAGACACAAGATATTAGTTTAGCAAAGAAAAAAAAATAAAGAAAGAAAACCCTAAGGGTTTCTAGCTTCAAGTTGTAACTAATCTCCCTTTCTAACTGGGCTCTAGCATTAAAAACAAAAATAATCCTCTAAATGAAATGAAACCATGCCACTTGAAGAGTAATAATACAAAAAGCCTTCAATTCTCATAAGATATTTATATTATTGGAACACTAAATGCCTTTCTGAGTTGTTAATCGCTCAAATATAACTTGATCTGTTTTTTTTTTAAGCAGAATCTTTCCCCAGATGCACCTCATAATAATGATGAAGATTTGTCTCTGGGTTTTGTGGGAAAAGCCAAAGAAAGAATTGAGTCAAAATATTCGTATGTTTTAAGCTGAGCTTTCTGTCTTTCAGCTAGTGCAGGCAGCTAACAATCATTTAACTTAGGTGTTTTTCTCACCTAGGCAACTGTAATGTATGTTTTATATCATAATTGTTTTGGCTTTATCTCTGCCCTAATGAGAATAAAAGACTTTGCATTTTGAATATCTAATAGGATAGAGCTGACTGAAAACCCTTTAAGTTTTACCTCTGATGTGAGCTATGTCACTAAACAAAGAAGAGACACCAGTAAGTGGAAATAAAAATGCCACTTCTTTGATAGATAGGGCAACTGTGAAAAGACCAAGGATTGTGAGCTTCCGGATAGCCTTGGCTCCCTGGTTTTTAAGGCCGTGTTTTTTTTCTGGCTTGGAAATGATACAAATCCATATGAAAAATCATCATGGGACAAATGCAATTTAAAAATTCTGGTCAAAATATGATTCTATTTTCATTTTGACCTTCATATCATGGTGACTAAGTGCATGGGCTATGGAATCAGACAGATGCATTAAATCCAGCTCTGCCACTTAGTAACATTGTGAATTTATGCGAGCTACTAAATTTCCCTAAGCTTCCACTTGTTAATTCATAGGATGTAGAATAGATTCATATAATTTTGAGGATTGTTTTGTGACTAAATAAGATAATTCCATATAAAATACTTATTCCAGTGTCTTTTACATAGTCAACACTTGATCATGAGATCTAATTATCATCATTATAGTTTTACTGTCTTAAAATTAAGAATGAGAATATTATTCTGTGTATTAGTTTCCTGGGGATACTGTATGAAAGTGACAGGCTTGGTGGCTCAAAACAATAGAAATTTATTTTCCCAGTTTTGAGGGCAGAAGTCAGAAATCAAGGTGTTGGCAGGGCTCGAAAGGTTCTAGGGGAGGTCCTTCATTGTTTATTCCTAGCTTCTGGTTGCCAAAAATCCTTGGCATTCCGTGGCTTGTAGGTAATACCATGTCAGTCTCTGCCTTTGCTATTTCATGGTGTTTTCTGTTTTTGCATTTCTGTGTCCACATTTTTCTCTTTTTCTAAGGACTCAGTCATTGGGTGAAGGCCCACTCTAATCATTAGGACCATATCTTTATTTAAAAATTTATTTATTTGGTACAGAGTCTCTATATGCACCTTAGACTCATAGTGATCCTCCTGTTTCAGCCTCCCCAGCATTGGGGTTAGGGGTTTGTGCCGCTATGCCTGGTTTTGGTGGCTGGCATGGCAAGCTGGGATTCTGGGGGCTGGTATGATATGTGTTACCAGGGATCAAACCTGGGTCCTTGAGGTTACCAGGATGTGCTTACATCGCTAAGCTGTCTCCCCAGCCCTAGGCCCATATCTTAACTTGATCACATTTCCAATGACCTTATTTCCAAATAATGTCACATTTTGAGGTTTTGGGTTGACACAAATCTTCAGGTGACACTATTTAAACCAACAACCCCAGATAGGAAGATATTAAGTGCTACAAAAGATTTTGTGGACTTGCAGAGCTCACTCTGCACTAAGCAGAATTAGGCAGGAAGGGAAGGACTGTGACAGAAATCAGTCACAGCAAGTACCTACTTCCCCTGATCACAAGAGAACTAAGCATATTCAATGGGTGACTGCTCCATCCCACTAAGTATAGCGCTACCTCCTTTGACAAGACTCTACTCCTCAACCCTGGAATTGAAATTTGGATACAGTTGGGAGCACTGGTAAAATAAGGGGAGGGGTGGAAGCAGGTGGATAAATTAGAGACTGAGTCCCATGGGCTCAGGAACAAAGCGCCAATCCATTTGCAGTTGGAAGGGGGGACATCACTATGCCAGAGGCTGAGAGGCAGAAGTAATTGAAACCCTGCATGCACCATTTTTCAGTGGTTTCCCATGTGGCAAGACACAGGCACTACAACAGAATTTCTCAAACAGTAAGACTCAGAGAAATCTCCAGAGAACCTCTTGAAATGCAGATTCATTTGGCGACAGAGGGTGAGGAGTGGGAATCCTATACCTCTATGGAGCCTCCAGACAATGCTGATGTTGCTGACCCATGGATCACATTCAGTTCTTAGCTTGACTTGTGCTGCACACCACTCTAAGCTACCAGATTCCTGCCTTTACAAAATACCTTGGACAAAATAACTAACACAATTAAAATGCAAATTACGCTTATATGACCTAATGTCCAGTCCATATCCAAATTTCCTCAGTTTTCCCCCCAAATATCTTCTAATGTTTCAGAATCTATTTTAGGACCAAGCCATTGCATGTGGTTATTTCCCTTCCTCCCCTTTTATTTCCAGTCTCTTTTTCATGATCCTGACTGGTGAACAAATTCCCTGTAAATATATGTTACCTTCTAGGTCTGTGTGGCTGCTTCCTTGTGGTGTCTCTGTGCTCTGTTTGCTGAAATTTTTTGTGAACTGGAATTATACTGTATAAGCTTGATGGGTAAAAGTTAAATATTTGTGGCCAGAATTCGTCACAGATGATGGGTACAGTATAATGCACCACATCAGGAGACACGTAGACTCTTTGTCCCACCATTAGTGATGCAAAAAAAGAGCCCTGGATTAGGGTGATGACAGCCTGATCCCTCTGCTTTACACTTAGATTTTACTCTTTGAGGCCAAAGAATAATCTGCCCAGTTTTTCTTTGGCACTGTATGAATGTTTTTTTCTTCATAAACTATTCTAAAAGATTATTTTTCAAAAACGAAATGATAGTCATTGCCTATGTCAATTATTTCTTTGAGGGTTGCAAAATGATGATTGTATGATTTTAAAATTCCTTTTACATGTATTAGCTGGCATAGTTCTGGCCCACAAGGTGTCATAGACTCTAATTGTCTTCACCACATGTCTAGAATCAGCCATTTCTCTAAAGAGTCATAGTTTCTTTGAGTGAGAAGTAGGTATGAGAGAGGTAAAAAGGGTTTCAAGGTTACACATTAAGGAAATATTGCTCCAGGGCCATTTTAATGCAGAGTCAGAAAACACATTTACATGTACCCTCCATATATGAATATTTGGTACTGGAGATTAAACCCTGGGCATTTGCACTGGGCTACACTCTCAGTCATTCATATATATGTATATATATATTTTAAAAAATGATTACATATAGGTATATCTGATTCACCTTAACATCACTGTTTATTTTTACCTAATTTCTTTCATTTTATAATTTGCTTTTACTCTGAAAATCTTGTTTCTTAACATGATTACTTATTTTATTTATCTTATGCTACAATAGTTTCTGAATAAAAGTTCTACTATTATGTATAACAATAACATTACTGAGTGATTTAAATTTCCTTTATGACTCTTTGACCTGAGGACAAATTTTTCCCTTGAACTTAGTTCCATGAGGGCAAGAATTGAGTGCTGGTTAGATATTAGAAAGTCTGTAAATGTTACTTGAATACCTAGTTTGTTGAGTAAGCAAAAAATCAGATTCCTGAATATTCCATACAATAGAGTGAAATTGTGATGGGAACATAGGGCAAGTTATCAACTGGGCTCTTTAAAGGCACATTCTGGAAAATATTCAGTAGATGTTTGAAATCCATAAACATGTTTTCATAAAAATTTCATTTCTCACATCGGATGTATTTATATCCTGTAGAAAGATGGCTTGTAGAAACTCTTAAATTTGGAATAAGTGCTTCCTGGGCAAGTGCAAGGGCCTGAGTTCAATCCCAGGTTCCACCAAAAAAAAAAAAAAAAAAAAAAAAAAAAAAGACTATAGATTGAATTTCTTCTTTTTTTGTTTTCATTAAATGGCATGGAAAAAAGAGCAAGGAATCAAGGGAGGTTGTAAGTAATTGGGCTGGGGGTTCATTTCATTGTTCTACGAGATATCATGAAAAATGCCCAGATCTCATATGTTTGTTATCCATTTTTAACTTTACAAAGGAGTTAATTCTTACTCCTACTCTTAAATGATGCTCAAACATTTCAACATTGATCTTACATAGCAATATCAGCTCTCAAATGATACAGTAAGTCCCTGATTCATGAATGAGTTCTGTTCTGAGAGAATGTTCCTACATGAGAATCACTGAAATTTGACAAAATCAATATTACAAAATATAGCCGGGCGTGGTGGCGCATGCTTGTAATCCCAGCACTCGGGAGGCTGAGGCAGGAGGATTGTTGTGAGTTCGAGACCAGCCTGAGCTACAAAGTGAGCTTAAAGCCAGCCTGAACTGCATAGCGAGACCCTGTCTCAAAAAGACAAAAAAAATTACAAAATATACTTATGTATCTTATATAGTGTACCTATGAAAGTGTGCAACTGGAATTTTTTAAAATCAAGGTTTTGCCCCACACAGGGGGCCCAAGGGAGATTTTTGCAGGTGTGGTATCCAGGTGAAAAAATGTGCATGCCCAAGATGTCAGCAACAACAGCAGGCAGCATGGAGCAGAGCTGAGCACAAGAATTCCCTGCTTCTTTATTTTATAGTTTTCATACATGTTACTATCTCATATTTACATTCTTATATGCTAGCCCATTGGTGCATGCCTAGACGTCCACTGCTAAATCATGGTTACATAACTGCATCCCACTATAAGACTGTGCCAGACAGCAGGGTCACATCCTCAGGTGTCCTTAGATGTTCCTAAGCTTTGAAGAAGTCTGAGTGGTTCCCCACATCCTGCCCCCTCAAAGGTGAGGGGTATATGAATGTAGCACTTTATCTGTAATAGATCAAGTACCTCCTAGTGTAGTAGTGAGCAAATCAAAAGTCACATGATTTTGAATAATCATTTTTTCATTTGAACAGTTTCATCTACAAGAAGCATAAACACCTGGTGCATAATATTCAAGGCCTGGCCCACAAGGTGGGCAAGGGCTTTAACCTGGAGAGGTAGGTCTATTGATCATTCCCTGGGGAGACTCTATTCTTAGCTGCATCCTATAAGCAATAGTCAATATTTTGGTTTGATGAGATTCCTAAAGGTCAACCTTTGCAGTGTGTTGTAAAGGCATCTGTTAAGTCATTTCCCATGACCGGTGCCTATGTCCTGAAAAATGAACCCCTACATGGTCAGCTTTTTGGCCATGCCTCCATACATCTTTCCACAGGTTGGCATCACACAAGGGACATTGGCCTGTCTGTCACTTTAGAACTGCCTAAGCCAAAAGCCAGAGTGTCAAAAATTCCAGAGTGTCAAGATGGCACACATGTAGGGGGTCTGCTTCATGCATCACAAGCAATTACACTGCCCACAAGTCTTCCCATTAGCTTGACCTGACCTGCCTGTTCTAATTTCAAGGCAGAGTACTTCTGTACTGGCCTGGACAGTGACTATTGTCCATTGTGGGGTTGCATCATGACTGGATCCATCAGCATGCCTAGTGTCAGCTGAAGGTCCCAGTTTCCCTTCTGTGTAGGAACTAAGGGTCAGTCACATCCTATAGAATGTCCTCCCTGACAGGTTTCTGGTCCATGTAATCATGGGTCCCCAAAGCACTGCAGTTTGGATGCTAATTGACTGTCCATAAAAAAGGCTTGTGGTTGGAGGTATGCTCCATAATGCATAAGAGTGGGGGGCCTGTGTTATTCCACTCCTAGAATGGGCTGTTCTTGTCTGTACCCAACCTTTACTGGCTGTTTTGTCTCTACTTTCTTTTTTTTTTTGTCTCTACTTTCATTGTCTATTCTCATGTGACCCCTCATAGAAATGTAGAACAGCATACAGTGATGCTGTTTCTTAGTCAGGCAATACTTGTTTTCAATTCCCTTCCATAACTGTGATCCAAACCCAACAGAGTGCTTCCACTTGCCTTGATTTTGCAATAGGCCCCAGCTAAATCCATTGTCATCCACATTAACAAGATACATGGCAGGTTAGGGTCAATGACTCATTGGCCTTACACCCATGCAACAGCCCTCTCTGAGTCTTCAAAAGCAGCTTCTTTTGCAATTGTCCAGTCCTATGCTGTGCCTCTTTGATCACCTGGTAAAAAGTATGCAACACTTAGTGTAGTTCAGTGCAGTATGAATGCCCGTTTGAAACCTAGCAATCCCGCATACACCTGTAACTAGTGTACTTTGGTGGGTCTGGTGTATACTTGGATCTTATCAATAACACTACTGAGGGCTGGAGAGATAGCTTGGTGGTCTCAGCACCTGCCTGGCAAGTGCAAGGACTCCAGGTTGATCCCTGATGCCACATGCCATGCTGGCCCAGAAAACAGTCATGGTGGCACACACCTGAAATCCCAGTGCTAAGGAGGCTGAGACAGGAGGATCACTACAAGTCTGAACTGTGTAGCAAGACCTTGTATCAAATAAATAAATACATAAATAAATAAATGTATTGAGAATTACTTTTGTCTTACTTGACCATTTAATGCCCAAGAATTTGACAGACAAGCCATTTCCCTGGACCTTGTCTTTGTCCATGCCATCAAACTTTTCTTCAAGCCATATGTGGTGGCTTTCAACATTGTAAGGCAATGAGGGGTTAACATAATATTATCAATATAATGAAACAGTGATACTGAATGTGATTGGCCCAAGTGGCCAAGTCCTGGGATATAAGCCATTATATAAAGTTGGGATATGCAGATAGCTTTATGGAAACACCTGGCAGGTCCACTGCTACCTACCACAATGGAGGCAATTTGATCTTGACTGCCAGGTGCAATGGCAATGGAGAAAATGGCATTGGTAAAATTCACAACATAATGATATTGACCCAGTGTCAGGGTGATATGATTCATTAAGTCTGCAATGTAAAGCACCACTGCAGGTAGCAGAGGTGTCACTTTATTCAGTTCCAAGTAATCCACACTCATTTTCTACATCCCATCTGGTTTCTGCACATCCCAAACCACTTGGAAGGGCTCCGTGCAGGGTGTACCCCCTGCTTTTTCCAATTTGAAGATAGTCTGTCCTATATCCTCGGGGCCTCCAGATAGCTGGTACTGCTTCATTTTTTTAGTTTATTGAAGAACAAATAGCAATGGGACAGTTTCAAGACAAATTAACAGGACAGATTCGATACATTAATACATTGCAAACTATTTTCATAATGTTTTGGTATTGTACAAGGTGCATACATGATATTATACTTACAGACATATGTTTTTTTGTCTTTTTGAGACAGGGTCTCACTATGCAGTTCAGGTTGGCATTAAGCTCACTTTGTAGGTCAGGCTGGTCTTGAAGTCTCGAACTCACAGCATTCCTCTTGCCTCAGCCTCTCGAGTGCTAGGATTACAGGCATGCGCCACCACACCCGGCTAGTTTTTTTTTTTTTTTTTTTTTTTTTTTTTTTTTTTTTTTTTTTTTTTTTTTTTTTTTTTTTTTTTTTTTTTTTTTTTTTTTTTTTTTTGTCTTTTTGAGACAGGGTCTCACTATGCAGTTCAAGCTGGCCTTAAGCTCACTTTGTAGCTCAGGCTGGAAGACAAATTTTTTTTTTTGGTCTTTTTGAGACTTTTTTTTTGGCGGGACTAGGGATTGAACTCAGGGCCCTTTGCTTGCCAGGGGAGCGCTTATTTCACTGAGCCATCTCCCTGGCCCTATACTTACAGACATTATTATTGCAGATGTCTCTCATCAGTGAATTAAGAGAGTATAGCTGTTTATCTTATTTTTTATACCTGAATTATATCACAGATTCAATAATTAATACTTTCTACCTTGTTATTTTCCTAGTGGTTGTCCATAGTACTAGAAACCAACATAGTATCTTGTCCAACAACTATTAGTGCAAATCTTGCTTCTCATAGAATTTTGCAGAAGCATGATATATTTATTCTAACCGTACTGTTTATACACACACATCATGATTTTTCCTTTGTATACCCTTTTTTTTTGTCTAGACCTGTCAAAGATGGGCACTATATTGTCATTAAATAAATTTAGATGCCTGAACTCAGCGACACAATCCAACACAATTCAGCATTCCACAATAATAGTGAGTTATCTGAAGAAGTTGTTGACTGTAGCCATTTACAGCTCAACTTATTATTATGGCCCTGTGTTATATACCGCACTTTTATACTTTTCTGCTGGATGGTTAAGACTGAGATAGAGCAAGACCTATATACCAAAAGATGTAGCTTTTGTTTCTGATGAGGTCAGTGAAGTCCCTTCAGGGTTTATCTTGTAATCCTGCCCCTTACTCTGTAGATACTTTGTCTGTGTCATCCATGTGGATGAATCACAGCCAATGATTGACCAGTTTGCTCTCTGTGAGAGCTTGAGAGAAAGTTTTCCCTCCATATGACTTTCCCCAGGCACACTACACATCATCAATCTCTTTCCTCTGTGGCTACATAATTTCCTTGATCAGAAAATTTGAGGCACAACTGAGTTTCATGATGTTATAGTACAGGTTCACCTATGTCCTGAGTCTTCGCTGACCTTGAAAGGCTAGGGTCAAAATGTTGGCTGGTCTTGCGGCTCTTCTATTTCTCCAATTTTGATCTGTGAATGTAGGTTGTTAACCATCCAGAAGAAAAGCTGATCAGTACCTTGCAGCATATGGCATTCAGTTTGCCCTAACTATCTGACTCAATTGTCTTTAGTTGTTGTTGTACATTTCTGTTTGTATTTCTTCTTTCAACTTCTTATACTAGGGAGACTATATGATATTTGCGCATGTGGGTCTGGTTTATTTCACTTATGAGTATATGTTCAAGTGGCATCCACTTAAATATAAATGCTTCAAGCTTATCATTCTTTATAGCTGAGTAATACTCCATTATATTGAAATACCACATAGTTTTCAACCATTCCCATGTGATGGACATCTTGGTTGCTTCCAAGATTTTGCTATCATAAATTGTGCTACTATAAACATAGGTACACATATATCACTGTTTTCACATATATCAATGTTTTCAGTTCCTCTGGGAAAATTCCCAGGAGGGGGATAGCCGGCTTGAATGGGATTTCTAGTCCTACTCTTTTGAGGAGTCTCCACACTGATCTCCATAATTTTTTGTACCAGTCTACATTCCCAATAGCAATGGAGAAATGTTCCCTTTTTCCCACAACCTCTCCAATATTTGTTGTTGGTTGATTTCCTTATGATAGCCATTCTTTCTGGAGCGAGATGGTATCTCAGTGTTGCTTTTATTTGCATTTCATGGATGGCTAATGAGTGGAGCATTTTCTCATATATTTATTTGCTTCTTTAATTACATCCTCTGAGAAGTGTGTATTCATCTCAGATGCCCATTTCTGAATTGGGTCTTTAAATTTGAGGGACCTGTTATATCTTAGTTCTTTATATACCCTAGACAGCAGGTTTTTGTCTGATTGCTTATTAGTTAGGATTTTTTCACAATTTGTGGGTTGTCTTTTCACTTTGTTGTCAATTTTTTTTTTGACGTGCAGAATATCCTCAAGAAGAGTTGATCCAAGTTTTTGATTCTTTCAAGTGTTTCCCATGTGAATATATGTTTGTTCATGAACTCTTTACCTACCCTTATATCTTCAAGGGTTCTTCCTACTTTCTCTTCCTGAAGATTGAGTGTTTCTGTTTAAAGTTTTAGATCTTTAATCCATTTTGACTTTAGCTTAGTGCATGGTGATAGTGCTGGGTCAAGTTTTAGTTTTTGGCATGTGGAAAGCCAAGTTTTCCAGCACCATTTGTTAATGAGGCTATCTTTCTTCCAGTGAGCTTGTGTAGCCCCTTTGTTGAAGATCAGACGGCTGAGTGTGTTCGTAGATGTCTCTGCATCTTCTAATCTATTCCCCTGATCCTCAGGTCTATTTCGTTGCTAATGCCATGTTGATTTTATCACAGTGGCTTTGTAGTATAATTTCAAGTCAGGAATTGTGATGCCTCCTGCCTTGTCTTTATTGGCCAAGATTGTAGTACTGCTTCATGCACAACCCAAATGGCCTGTGGGAGTCAGCAGTGCATGGTGTGGATGTCATCGGACTATAGCTTATACCATATAAATTTGCAATGGGAATTTTCCCTGTATTGTGTCTGGCTGGCTGAACACCAGTCAGTATGTCCACCTCCAGTATATATTCAGCACCTAGGGGAACATGAACATCATATGGGCATGGGGACAAGTGCCTTATACCCAAAGACACCTAGGTATTCTGGAGCCTGATGTATCCTATGACCTTCTATGAGTGCAGTAGGTCCTATAACATGATCTGAGTTGTATATTAGCATTGACTCGGCTCTGGTGTCCACCAATGCTAGTACATGCTTTGTGGGACCTGTAAAATATTCAATTTTATATGTGGCCTCTGGTGCCCTGAGAGCTTCAGTACCTCAACAAGCCTCCAAATAAGGGTAAAATGAAGCCTTCCTGCTTCATCAGAGGTGCTTTGGCCTTCAGCTCCTGGCCCATGGCCCAGTATTGCTGCTTAGGGGATAGCAGCTCCACAGAGTCAGCAAAACTTCCAAAGGCTGCCTATCTAACTTACCTGTGGCTAGGCTGGCAGCCAACAGGTCCATCCAGGTCTGGCACCAACTGACTTTCAGTGGCTCCTCAGCCTGTCCTTGGGAGGATGTCCCTGTTTCCTCAGAACCCCTCTTCCATTTCTCTTTTGTTGGTCCAGTTTTTAGAGTTCTTCCCTTATCCTGGCATTTTACCATGTGTCTCAGCCTGCCCAGGGCATTCATAGCATCATGAATCAAGTGATATGTAGAGGGGGCTAGAAGGACTGCTACTGACCCAAACATGCCAGCTGATTTGCTTGCCAGGATCATGTTCTTCACGTGTGTGGTCAGTCGTTCCTCATCCATACTACGGTATTGTAGTGTAAACATTATTTGCCACATGCCCATTTCGTGTAGCACAATTATCAATCTAGATATGTTGCCTACAAGTGACTTGCTCTGTCAGATCACCTCCAGAGGTCTTTCAAACCAGGCATGCTGTTACCATCAACCCACTTATCACAGACTGATTACTTGCCTCTGAAGCTGTCCTCTGTGCAACCTGCACAACCCGTCTAATAGATGGGGTGCTGGTTATGCTAGTTATTTGGAACACCTGTGGGCTTAATTGCACATTATCAGCTCCATTGTTCTACAGCAGAATATCAGCCACACAGACACTGTTTCACCCTTTTGCTTTAATTGCTTTGCCAGCACCTGAAGCTCTATGAGTATATAGGTAGTGCATGTTTTTGATATAGAAAAACTGTATATCAGGCCCTCTAAGTTCTTTGCCCTAGGTTAGGGATTCATCTACTTCAACATTCTGACAAAAGGTCAGACTAGCATGCGAAACCATGGGACTTTCTGGGAGGGGGTGTTTCCCAGAAATCGGGACTTATGCTTCTGGAGATATTTCTGGAGACAGCAATGTTTCCCATGCCTTGAAAATGAGCTTTACAGCAGCCATCCATTGCTCAATGTCCTCCAAAATCTGCTACACTGGTCTACTTTCTGGACAAAGCCATCTGTCTCAATATACATGGTTGAAGAGAATGAAGAACAGCCAAGCCACCACTCTGCTGTTCCATGGTGAGGGTGAGGAATTTATCCATCACTTCCAAGGTTTTCAAGACATCTCCAGGCTCCAAAAAGATTGTTGCACAGTCCTCTGGGCCCTTACAAGCTGGCAAGAAGGTGGTTACAGGTAGCCACTGTGAGACTGGGGGTTTATCGGTCTTTTCCTGGAGCTCTCCCTCACCTTCAGGTGCTGCTCCCACAGCTGTCATGGAACCACTCACCTCAATGTCCTGCCAACTGTGCCAGTTGTTGGCTTGCTCAGGGGTGCCCAAGGGAGATTTTCATGGTTGAATCCTCAGGTTAAAGAATGCACATGTGAAATATGTCAGCAATAACATTAGGCAACATGGAACAGAACAGAATGCATGAACACAAGAGGCCCTGCATCTTTATTGTATATTTTTTTATACCTGTTGCTATCTCATATTTACATCCTAGCCTCATTAGTGAAGGCATAGTGTCCACTGCTAAGTCATGATAATATAATTGTATACCACTGTGCAGTTGTGCTAGATAGTGGGGTCACATCTTCAGGTATCCTTAGGTGCCTCTTAGTTCTGAGGCAGTTTGAGTGGTTCCTCACACAAGGACTCACTGAAGAGTAAAATGGAAGAGATCTGGCTTTAAGAGTAGGATTTCAAGGTATTAGTCTAAGATCATTGAAGTGTTAGGGGTTTTTCTCCCTATCTCATAAGGAGTCAATACCCTAGAAACAGTTTTATTATACTCTGTTTTGAGCCAGGAAGGACTATCATAGTCATATTATGCATGATTCATTTAGCAGTAGGTTCAAGAAATGAATGCCAGTTAAAACATGTAATTTAACTTTCTGTTCCTGACAATAACCAACAGGTGTAATTTATTTAACACACATCAATACTCCTAACTCACAATAACAAGAAGGTTATTGAAGACAGTTATTTGAAAATTAAAGGAATCTTTACCTTCTGACAGAACAAGTGGCTTGAAGCAGATTCTGTCAGTTTGTCATTAATCCAATGGTTCTTTTGAGAATTGCTCACTCAGCAGGAGAAAGTAGACAGATGTGAAAAAGAAATCATTAGTGGAGGCAATATAGAGGCTCTTTCATACTGGGAGGATTTGAGAGAATTTATTGGGCTGGGGCATGTAGACCTTTTCCAAATTCCCACCCTCTTTGCTTACTGCATTAGCAAGACCTGGAATCATGAGCTGTGCAGCTAACTGAAAAGGAAGGACTCATTTTATTTATCCCAGCATAAATGTCAGAGCCTGACCAGGATAAAAATAGACCATGCTTTTTCTTCCTAACAGAAAGTATTATTGTGTTTCAGGGATGTTGTTATTTGATTGAGTACACTGCTTTTTCAGAGGCCTCAACATGCACGTAGGTCATGTAGTTGATATTCAGGAAATGAAAGATTCAATAGTTAATGCATTTTAACATGTAAGGGCAGAAAAAAACAAGTGCTGCCTTCTTTCCTTAAGACAAGCATCTATGTAGAGCATGATTCTCATCTCCAGAAGTCTTTCCCTCAGAAATTCCTCCAACTATGTGACTTGAAGATATCTTGCTGATGAAAATCAAGCCCTCCAATATGTGTGTTACGATCGTATTTTATGAACTAAAAGTTAGCACTGGATCTGGCAAGATGATAAAGTACAGTATTTGAAATTGGGGCCATTTTAGAAATCATCCACATATGGTTTCCAAACTGATGTCTTGAGAAAACCCACACTTACTTTTTGTTTGATGTCATCTGGGCATCATATGATATCATATTACTTGGTTTATGCCAAAAGGAAATTTGGATTTTTTTTTAAATTTGAAGGTTAATTGCCATCATATAAAATTCACAATAAGTTGAGTATATACAGCTGCAGTGTCCTTAATTTTTTTGTCTTAAGATTTTTTGTATTTTCCTTCATGTTTCCAATTATATTTTAAACTCCTTTTCAATCTGCTGTAGAAGGTTGAATCATAGACTTACTTTTTGATGATTTAATACATGTAGTTTTCAATAGTACTCTATACCCTCACATATGCAGTACCAGAATTTCTAGCTAAAACTGTTTTAGGCAGTTATGCTCTTCTTTTTTTTCTCCATTTATTTTTATTTTATTAAAATACAAATGTCAATCAGACAGTTTCAAGACACCTTAACCATACAGAGTCAATGAATTAATACATTGCAAACTGTTTTCATAACGTTTTGGTACTGTACAAGGTGCATACATGAAATTATATTTACAGGTTTTTTTATAGCTGAATTATATCAAAGATTCAATAATTATTTACCTA
>PVKA01002455.1:0-59056 GCA_004027165.1 Ctenomys sociabilis | reverse complement strand
GAACTTCACTATCATATAAATTCAAACAACATATTCAGCTTACTATAGTAAGGCTGCTCTTAAATGCAGGGAAACATTACTCCCTTATAGGAAAGTAATTATACAGAAGATTAGGTCTTTGGTGGTTTTTGAATAAATGTTCTTGATATCCCTAGTGGATGTATTGCATTCATAATCATGTGAAGATGGAAGAAATGAGCTAGAGCTCTTTGTCCTCATCCATCTAGGGCTTTAAAGATTTAGTGGTGGCAACTGTTTCTGTAAGACTTTTCTATTAGGTGTTTTGAAATATCAGGCACAGATGGAAGGCAAAGTGGCACATTTGCTTCCATTTTTGCTTCACACCATTCATTGCTTTCTTTCTTTACATGAAACTGAAAAAAGACAGTGGAATACTGTGTCTTCATGATGATGCTCTGAGCCTGGAGGAGACAAGGAGATAAAAGAGAGAGAGGAGCAAACACTTAAAAAGCCCAAAAGCCTGTGATGCAAGAAAGAAGGTTCAATATGTGTAGGAAGGAGTCAGTTGAGCATGGATGGCAATTTAATGTTTCCATTAAACCATCACAGAAAGAGATGTGAATTGGATTTACTTTTCCTTCTATTCTTGTTTCTGGGGTTGTGCAGAGTACTTTTTAGTCTACATTCAGGTTAACAGGAATTTGTCACTGCTCAACTGTGAACAGCTTCAGCTTTGAAAAAGAGGTGAAGAGGAAAAGAAAGGAGGTATGGAGTGTGTTGGTGATGTCTTTGGACGTGCTTGAATTCTATTCTATAGTGAAAATGCAAAGTGAAGATTAAGAATTTTTCCGGATGATACATTGAAAATTTTATAAATTCATGTTTTTCTAACTTTCAGGAAGCATGAAAATATTACTTATCGTACCTGTCATCCACCTTTGAAACAAGTAGTCTCTTCAGAGAGCTGGAATCCTCAGCCTGAATGGCTGGGCACATTTTCTGTCTTTGTCCTGAGCTGGGTGATGTCTCCATGGAGAACACTGATTGATCTTGGTGTGATCTTGAGAGAGCAGCATGGATTTTATTTGCCTCATAAAAAGTACCAAATGTGGAAAATGTACTTAGCATATGTGGATGAATGTGCAGACTTGCAGCAACTTGGTTGTTGAGTTGGAGAAACTATATTGAGCTTGCAGCTTCCTGTGGTTGATCAATAGCTTTGTCTGTGAAGTCAAGAAACCCAACCAGACTTCCAGACACATCACACATGTGTGAGGAAAGCCTTCAGTGATTGTAAGTTATTTTAGGAAAAGGTGGCATGTAAATGAGGTCATGGAAAAATTTTCAAATATCATTAGAACACTTGCATCAGGGTTTCTTTAGCGTTATTGACATTTGGGGCTGGATCGTTGTTTGTCATGGGTAGTATTAGAGGACATTTAGCAATATCTCTGGCCTCTGTCCACTAGATACCAGTAGTATCTCCACTGCCCAGTTGTGATAACAAAAGATGTCTTATTTCTAGACTTTGGCAAATATTATCTTGGGGGACCACAACTGGCTCTGGTTAAGACTGTCTGATTTAGGGTTATCTACAGAATGAATGCATTCTCCCAAGGCAAATGACTCAAGAGACTTGAAAGTTCAGGAAACTTGTTTAATTGATGATTGTCATCTGTCTCTGCCAAAACCAGGCTCTTGCCAAGCATAAGCAAAGAGGTGGTGATTTTCTTTCCTGGGCTAAGAGTTCCCTACAAAGTTGTAGGGTTCCTTCAGTAAGGGCAAAAAATCACTTTGTTAGTCTAATCATCTTGACAGACCTTTGAAGGAGAGCAAACTCTGCTTTGCTCTGTGCTCCAAGTGAAAAGCAATCCTCACCACAGAAGTACTTAGGGAAACAAACTGTCTTTTTAACTTGCTCTCCACTCCCTTTTATATTCAGCTCTCTCTTTCTCAGCTTCTACATCTTGCAAAAAATTGAGGGCTGTGTCATTTGTTTAAAAAGTGTCATCTTACCTGCTCAACTTTTGGAATGAATGCTATTATGATTCTAAGTCTCAGAGTTATTTCTCAGGCAAAACTGTGATGTCAGAAATCTCTTGTCCTAGACTCCAGTTTCTCTTCACTTTACCCTCCCCTCACCTGTCTTTCCTTTTCCATGTGTTCCCGCCTCTGCAAATCCACCTCCAGGTGCTCCAAATGCCTTCTTAATCTTTCTTCCCTCTCACTTCATATAAATCAGATTTTTTCTCTGTATGTGTGTGGGATCTGATTACCCTCCACAACTGTAGCTTAATATACATTTCTTTTTTTGAAACTGCTATATATCATCTTTTAAATTTTTTTAATTGGCAGATTGCAAAATTTCTTCTCTTGGTATATAGTTCTTTGAGTTTTAACATAGGTATAGGTTTGTGTAATTGCCACCAACATTAGAACAGAGAACAATTCAATCATTGAAAAACATCCAGGATGCCCTGTTACAAAACTCTGAACTCCAGAATGCTAGCAACCAACTATCATTTTGATCTCCATTCTAACATTTTGGCCTTTTCCAGGTGGTCATGTAAATATAATCATACAGGTGGAACCTTTGCAAGTGGCTTCTTTCCCTCAGCACACTCTCTTTGTGGTGCACTCAAGTTGTTTGCACTGATATCTCCTGCCTTTTCTTGCTGGGTAGCATTCCATGGTAACGATAGCCACAATGTATTTATCTGCTTACCTATTAAAGAACATTTGGGTAGATTTCAGCTTTAAACAATTATGAATAGCGCTGCTGCACAGGTCTTTGTGAGAATGTTTTCATTCTCTAGGGATGGAAAATGCAGGATCATGTGGTATGAGGAAGTTTTACTTTAATTTGGCCCAAGAGTGAATTCAGCATTTATATAGTAATGACTTTATAAGCGTGGAATTTCAGGCTTTTTTTATTTGGAGGTAGTTTGTGTGCATGTTTGTGTGCAAGTGTGTGTGTGTGTGCGTGTGTGTGCGTGCATGTGCGTGTGTATGTTTGGGTTGTTAAGGGCTGAGAGCCCTGAAATTCCTTTGGCTCAAATGGGTGGCCTACTCTTGCCTACCTTATGTTTGTGGGTCAGTATGCTAATTTTTCTTCCAGTGCTTTAATCCTGACCTATGATACCAGTATAGGAAGAGCTATTTAAATTGGATGAGTGTTTGACAAACAACTGTCTGTTCCTGATGAGTGGATTTCCTTCCATCTCTAAATCTCATGACTATTGCTGTGACTTTTATGCTTCAATCATTCTCTAGCTATATCAATTTCATGGCTGTCAGTAATGCCCAATACATCTTCCATAGTCTGGAACCATTCAAGCATTAGACTCCTTTGGGGTGGGATTTCTCTTTGTATTCACTAATGTCCTTCTCATCCGCTGGGTTGCCTATAGTTGATGTGTGTCCAGAATTAGTTACTTTTAATTTTGGTTGCAGCAAAAGTCTTAGGTGAAGTAAAGTATGAGCACTATATTCAACAATGCTATTAATATAATTTGTTTTCTAAAATTGCTTATTTTCATTGCCTGAGGTTTTGTTCTGACATTCCCAAATTAAGATTTTTATGCACACAACTATTTCTCCCTATCTCAGACATTATTACCATGCATGGCATGCACTAAGTGCTTAGCAAATGTTTGTTGAACTGACTTACTGAAGAAAATAATTTAGTGGAGAACAAAGATCTATATAATTTTGTTTTTTTTATTACTATTTATACTATTTTAAGCCCTCCCAGGTTTCTTTCTGAGCGAGACTTCATTTTTGATGCCAAAATGTCCATTCTCTATGATTCTTGGTTAGGATTTTATATGAAGAGTTTCAGAATTTACTTGTCTGGAGAAACAAAGAATCCTCTGAAGTTTGAAAAATAGATTTATTCTCTCTTCTATAACTTGGGACATTAACTTATTTGTCTAACCCATGCTTGCCAGGCAATAAACACTCATGCATTAAACTCCAATAAAATGCAGTCTTCTCAGTGACACTCTCTCAAATTATTCCATACAAAATTGTTTTGTTTCCCATATATTTCAGCTCTGCTATAATTATTCTGGAATTCACATTCACCTTTCACCCTCACATGAATAACTTGAGGATGGGATACATGTGTTACTCTTCATTGCAATCTTAGTATTGAACACAATGTTCAGTATGTCTGTGTTAAATATTTGTTACACTGACTAAGATTTATGAGGTAGAAAGGGTTAATGTCCAATACTTTTCTTGCATATGTTTATGTATGTCTGTGTACATATGGTACACACCCATATAAATGAATTTCAGAAATTGATGAATAGTGGAATTGAATAAAAATAGAGCCCTTTTCTGAACTTTTATAAACTGGGTAGGTGGATTTTTTAAAAAATGGAGCAGATACATCATCAGCAAGGAAAATCGTGAGTTTTAGAATGGTGTGTTATTATAGAGGGAAGTAGGCCTTCTTTGATCAATTTGAAAAGACAAGGCCTCCATTCACCCTGTCAATTCAATTTCAAGAGCATGCCTTGGGCCAAAATTCCTTCATGAAATGACTTTTAAATTGCAAAAATAATTTTGTTCCCCTAACTCAAAACTTCTTTGGAAAGTGATGGAAAAGCCAGGTACCTGAGGAATTTTACACAAGAAAATTGTGGACCTCATTGTAGAGCAAATCATCTTTCCTTCAGCTTTAATTATCCAGTTCACAAAACTTCTAATGAGATAATAGATGTAAGGGATACATGAAATTATTTCAGCTGGAATGAGGTAATAACAGTAACAATTTAGGTCAACACCTGCATTCTTTTGCTTCTTATTCTAGATGGAGAGTTAGTTTTTAACACTAGCTTTTCCCAGGAGGCTTTCAGCACTGTGATTGAGATATCTGTCTGCTATGACCTTGGAGAAATAGTGACTGGGTAGCTATGCCAGGTAGATGACCAAGTGGTGGTAGAGAGAAATGCACTGATGAGACTCTTCGGAAAGACATAGCCACAGATGAAAAAGCAAAGTTTCCTCACTGAAGGATAGCACTTGGTAGCATGCTGTAGAAGGCTGTGGATATTTTGTTCAGATTTTTTTGTGGGCCTGAGGCAATGTATTATGAGAGTTAGATGCTTCTGGCTCATAGCTGTATTCTTTTCTGGAGAATGATTCTCAGCCAGTTGGAACTGTTTCTCTTGAAAATGTCTGGGAGATTATGCTTTTCCCTGAGCATTTCCATAGCTGACTGACTTCTTTGAGTGACAGGTATAGAACTCTGTTCCCCCATTTTCTTTTTAAGAAGAGAATAAAAAATAAAGGCATTAGAAACTATACAGAATTTCACTAAACAAAATATAGGAATTCAACAATGGTTGCTATATTGCATGCTGTTTTCAAATTAGCTGCTTAGAATACCAGATCTAAGGATGCAAATGTGGTTTAAAAAAGTTATAAGAGATTAAAAAGGAGAAGAAAAATTTTTAAGCATTACATGCTCCTTCCCAGCAGAAATCAGCAGTACAATTATCCAAGCTATCCTGTATATATACATAAATATAGATTTTTCCTTCTTTGTCTTGTCTTTTTTCTCATTCCAGTTTTTCCTTTGCTCTGAACAGATTCTTTCCCTTCCATAGTATCTATTGTATCTTTCATAGTTTACTTACTCTTTTATCTTCTTAAACTAGTGACACAACATGATGGTTGCCAATGTGGATCTGATTTATTTCATTTATGAGTATAGCCTCTACTTTCATCCATTCATCTGTAAAAGCCCTGAGTTGATATTTTTATTTTTTTTTTTGTATTTTTGGGAAGGGCCTGAAGGGTGCTCAGGGTCTCACTACTAGGTCGGACTTGTAGTGACCCACCTGTTTACAGCCTCCCAAGAGCTGGGATTACAGGCATGTGCCACCACACCCAGTCTCAATTGCCATCTCAGTGTGCCCCAGGGGCAGGGCCAGCATGGAAGGCCTGGAGTTCAAACCCCCTGCCCCTGCACCTGCTTGCAGGCACTTCAATCTGCTGAGCTATTTGGCCAGCCATATCTTTTTTATAGTTAAGTAATACTCTATTATGTGAAGATACCATATCTTTTATTTCCATTCCTCAGTTGACAGGAATTTGGGATATTTCCAAGATTTAGCTATGAAAAAGTGCTCTGCTATACAGGAGTGTACATACATCACTGTGGTATGATTTCAGTTCTGCTGGAAAAGTATCCAGGAGGGAAATAACTGGGTTGAATGAGACCTTCAATCCTTGCTTTTTGAGGAATCTCCACACTGATTTCTGCAGTGGTTGTACTGCACTCTCACCAACAGTGGAGAAGGGTTCCTTTTACCCCACAGTTCCTATAGCATTTGCTATTGCTTGAATTCTTGATGATATTCATTTTTTGGGGGGTGGGATAGAATCCCAGTTTTGCATTTCTCGAATGATGAATAATGCTGAGTATTTTTTCATGTATGTATTTGCATGTGTGTCTCTTTTTCTGAAAAGTGTATATTCATCTCAGATGCTCATTTTTGAATTGGGTCTTTGATTTTTGAGAACCTGGGTTTTAAAATTTCTTTGTATGTTATAGAGAGAAGTTGTTTGTCTAACCGATAGTGAACTAAATTTTTCCAAATTTTTGGGTTTTCTTCTTGCTCTGTTGGTGATTTCTTTTGACTTACAGAACTTTCCTTAAAGATGAGATCCCAATTATTGATTCTTTGAAATATTTCCTGTGCAGTTTGCTTTTTGGTAATGAACTCTGCATACCCAATGCCTTCGAGATTTCATGCTACTTTCTCCTACAGCATATTTAGTGTTTATGTTGTAACATTTAATCTTTGATCCATTTTGACTTTAACTTAGTGCATATTGGTCTAATTTGAGTCAGTTTTTCCAGCACCATTTATTAAAGAGGCTATCTTTCTTCCAGTTAACATATTTGGCTCCTTTGTAAAAACTAAGGTGGTTGAATGTGTTTGTAGTTTTGTCTGCATCTTCTATTCTGTTTCATTGATCCTCAGGTCTGGTTTTTTTTTTTTTTTTGCCAGTATCATGCTGATTGTTTCACAGAAGCTTTGTAGTATAGTTTCAAGCCAATGATTATAATGCCTCTTGCCTTTCCTTTGTTGCTTAGGATAGCTTTTACTATTCTCGGTGTCTTCTAGTTAAAGAAGAATTTTAGGAATGTTTTCTCTTGATCTGTGAGGTGTACTAATGGCATTTTAATCAGAATTGCATTGAATGTATATAATAATTTTGGGAATATGGCCATTTTCAGTGTTCTTTTTTCCTATCTAGAAGCAAGGAATAGGGTTGGAGTGATGGCTCAGTAGATTAAGTGCTTCCATGGCAAGTGCAAGGGCCTGAGTTGAATCCCCGGTTCCGGAAGGAAAAAAAAAAAAAAAAAAAGAAGCAAAGAATATCATTCAGTTTTCTGAAATTACAATACTCTCCCCATTGTCTTCAGGTGGGACAGCAATGGTGCTGTTGATACCTCAGAGCTCTTTGTGAGATCAAGATATGCTAGACTTTAGCAGAAATTACATCTTTGCTCAATTGCTTCTGTCTTATCCTGTTTTCCTCCTTTCCTTATTTCTGAGTGCTCCTGATAATACTTGTTCAACAAATCATTTGTACAAGAATCTCCATTTCAGATTATGTTTCTAGACAAACCAACCCCAATATGATGACACAAGAAAGGATTTGAAGGATCACCTATATAGATTCTGAAATTTGTGGAATTATGATAGAAGTTCATCGAGAGAAATAATAATGGCCATGGTGTTAAAAATTATAGAGGATTAGGACGACAGCCCTGAGAGGTCACAAGAAGATTATGTTTTCATTTCATCTATCCTGAGAATGCTAGTATGTTTGGAGAAAAATTAAAAAATATGTCAGTGAGTTGCAGTTTGAGTTAATGACTGGAAAACCTTATGTAGAGGTGTAATTATAATAGTCAACTTGCTGCCCAAACTATCTAAATTTGCTGATGTCATTTTACCACCAGAAAGATCAATTTTAATGTCACTGGATTAGTTAATAATTTATGTTTTCTTCTCACATAAATCCCAAGAGAATATTCCTGATTGGCAGGCACTCCATGTGATGATTCAGAAACCCAAAGTTCTTAATCTCTTGTAGTTTTCACATCTGTAGTCTTCACATCTTTGACTCATAGTTTCAAAGGTTTTGCCAGGGGCAAGGAGAAGGGAGGATCACTCATTCAGGATTTTGAGGGTGCACATCATTTTCACAGTTCAATGGCTAGATGAGAACTGAATTCAGGTGTTCAACTGATCACAATGGTATGTAAGTCTCCTATGTATGTGACAAAACCCTGGAGAAAGACAGGTGCTGAAGTGACTAGGATTAATTTTTCATAATTGAATAAATTGGTACCTAAAAAACAAATTAGATTTAGCTAGAGAAAATAAATAACCTGGATGTGTGGCCTGATATTGATGCATTCTGTATGCATTTGAAATAATATCTGAGAGGGTGACTTTGGCACAGAAAGAGATATGTGAATTCAAGATCATGGGACTGAAGAATACGATAAAATTGCATTTTTATAGATTGAAACATAATAATAGCTCTCAAATACATTCCTGGCGAATATCAAACAGGGCTCCATGTTTTGTTTGAAGAAGTCCAAGTCTTATGATAGAGTTCATGGCTTTGGGGAGTGGAATCTGGGCTAGATCATAGCTCCTATCATCCATCCTTCCAAGTACACCTGTGGAGGATGCATCTGAACATCAATATATAGCAGTGTGATCACAAAACAATTGCCTCTTCTCCTCTTCTGTTGTAGATCAAATTATTTTTCTCAATTCCAACAGACCTCCATTCTGTTTCTATACCTTGATGTGTGAATCTGCAATAGTTTCCACTAAAGAAGTTATTTCTCTGATATTTTAATTTGAGCTTAATCATGTAATGAGGTTTTGCCTATGGAATGTCGATAAGTGTGGTGTGTTCAAAATTAGAAACACACACATGATTGGGTTTTCTCTCTTATATCTCTGTCAATACTTTGAAAAAACACAGTTCAACTCTGGACTATTGGTTCACGAAAGAAGGTGAAAGACATGTAGAGAAGTTAAGTCACTCAAGTCAATCCAAGACCAGAGCCATTGATCTTTACTTAACTGTATAGCTGCATGAATGAACACAGCAGATGAATCATTCAAAGTGAAGTGAAGATCATCTCAACCTCTGTTGACTCATAGACTTACACATCAAGTAAATAAGTGTTCATTGTGTGCCACTAAGATTTTGGAGTTGTTAGATGGAATTATATGGCTTTAGTTGGTGCATACTTTTTTGTCTTCAGAAGCCCTAGGAATACAAAGTATATAGATTGTTGCTTCTACTATGATTGAATTATCCCAATAGGAAGTTGTATTCTTTTTCAGAATCTATTTATTCTCACTTTTTCCTTCACTATTGTTTAAAAACACATATGCTCTGACTTGCATTTTAATATCTCCCTAAAGCCCCGTGAAATCATAGGTGGGGCTTTTTCAGAGGTGGCTGAATCTAGAGTGCGTGATTGATTCATAGTGCAATGCTAAGACTCTAGGATTATGGGTGGGTGATTATAATATAAATCAGTCCATTGATTGATTTGGCACTGCCACACTCCTGGTAGTTTAGATAAAATATAGGGGACAGAGAGAGGATTTTTCCCCTTGTTGCTTTTGCTACCTTCTTTCTACCATAAACTTTTTGCTTCTTTGCTACCCTTCTTGGATCCAGCTGACTCTAGACTGAAACCTCTATAAACCATGAGCCAAAAAATCCTTTACTTTTTAAACTCTGAGCTTTGATTGTTTTGTTTCAGCATTGAGACAGAATTTGGTACTATGAGTAGGGTAATGTTGTGACTATGCTGGATTATGTGGCTCAGGAGCCTTTGGGAATGGCTTATGGGAAGAGTTTAAAAAGATTTGAAGATGCTGACTGAAAAAGTAGAGCTGGAACACCTTAGGCTATACTTGATGGGAGATTCTGATCAGGCTGATAGAAATCCTGCTGATAAAGACCAGGCTCAGGAGATTTCTACTGTGAAGGACTGCATTGGATATTGGACTATAGACAGTGTATGATATATTTTGGCAGAGTTTGCCTTCATTTTGCTTATGTCCAGAGACTTTGACTGAGACTAAGATTAAGTGTGGCAGGCTAATCTTACAGAAGAAATTTCAAGATAGTCTGATGTTCCAATGATGTAATGACTACTGTTGGGTTTTTTTTTTTTTCCACCAGATTTATGTTGGAAACCAAGAACAAAGAGCTCAGCATAATGATTTAAAAAGTTTTAAATGTGGCCAGAAAGGAAGCTCTTCTTAAGCTGTGACTACAAAGATAGAGCAGGGGAGATTTTGATTGCTAAAAAAGAAACAGGAGAATAGGAAAGATAGCCTGAGGGCATCACAAGAAATGAGACTCAACCCTTGGTGGTATCTAAATTGCAAAAGTCGAAGACTTTGCTTTGAGAACAGAGTGCCACACCACCATGTTCCAGAATGGTGGTAGCCTAGGAAAGTTGTTCCCTTGGATTTTATTCATAGGCACTTGACTCCTATAGTGAAGGAAGCTTGGCTACTGCTCCAGATGGTGGCAGACCTTGCAATTATCCACATGGCACTGGATTTAGTTGCATATAGAATGCAATAGTTGTGGAGTCAGGAAAGCTTCCATCTAAATTTCAGAAGAAGGGCTAGGAGGCCAGGCAGTAATCTCTGAACAGGCTGTGTGGGAAGCTGCAAGTGCAAAGTCAAAGGTACAGTGGAGACCCCAGAAAGGTGAAGAAACCAGGAATGTGGATTGTCCCAGGAAAGCTGCAAGGAGGGAGCAAAGTCAGTCAAAGAGAGAATCCATGTGAGGAATAACCTCCAGAAGTGCTGTAGGTCCAGAGCTACCCAAGCCCTTTGGTGTTCACAACTTGCCACAAATTGCTGAGAATGTCAAAAGTGGAACTGTGGGATTTAATATTTAGCTTGCTGGATTTTGGTCTTGCTTTGTTTGCATTCCTTGCTATCCTCCTGTTTGTAATTCTTGGAATGGAAATGTCTATTTTGTGCCATTGACTGTTGAAAGTGTTTAAATTTCTTTTCATTTGTACAGAGGCTTTTTGCAAAGAGTTTGCCTTAAATCTCAGAGGCGGCTTTTGACTTGGACTTTTCAGCAATGCTGAAACTGTTAGCACTTTGGCAATTCTTAGAGATGGACTAAATTCCTTTTGTATAAAAATATATGCATGAATCTTTAGAGGACAAGACAGAACATTATAGCTTATGTTTAGATGTCTCTCCAGAGCCTCATAGAATCATATGTGTGGCTTTTTCAGATACAACTGGATCTAGAGTGTATGACACTGGAATTGATTCATGGTGCAATACTAGGTTCAAGGTCACTAGGGTTAAGGGTGTGAATGCTATTCACCCCGAGTAGCCTGGATGAGATAAAAGGAGCACAAAGATACTGTCAAACTCACTTGTTGCTTTTGCTACTTTCTGTCCACCAAGAACGATTCTCCTTTGCAAAGCCACTCTGCCCTGGAGCCAGCTGTTATGAACCAAAACCTCTACAAAGTGTGAACTAAATAAGCCTTTCATCACTTAGTATGTGGCTATTGGGTATTTTGTCTAAGCCACAGGAGAAAAGTAACTCAGTAAACACATAAGGAAGGTTTAGCCATGTTCCCCTTAAAATTTCTGACAATAAATCATCAAAGATAGTACTCAGTTCTAGATCTGGTGGACTCTGGTCAAATAATTTTGACAAAAGTGGTGTAAGTGCTTGAGAGAGAAAGCAAGACCTTTCATTGAGAAAAGCAAAATTATAGGTTGACAAAAGGGTTGTGCCCAAAGTTTCAGATGGAGTTCAGAGGGAAAAGGTTAGCCACTTTCTCCTTGGTGATGAGGCTTCCTCAGTGCAGCAACATTCATAACTTTCTTTTATTTATAATTTTTCACATAGGATTTGAATAAGTACTGTAGTTTTTTGCTGGCCATAATTTTCTAACTAAAGATAGATAAGATGTATTTTTTCTCCTTGATAGAATATGGAAAGTGAATATATCTAAAGTGTACATAATGAAGATAAGCAAAGGGACTCAATAGTTCTTGATGTATGATGCATTGTGATGTTTTTTACTCCATATTTTCTCTTGTCTGCATATCATTGCAAATGAAAAGTTGATATTTTTCTTTTCTATTTATATTAAAGCATTTATCTATCTAACACTGACTAGTTTTATTAGCTAAATAAACATGTTAATTATCATTGTAACTTTAAGCAATAGATGAGCTAGATTAGATTTTTAGGTCAAAAGAATGCATGCTGTAATTGATGGCATCACTATAAAAAATGTTGAATAATGACTATCTAAAAATTTTTAATTTTGAATGCCTCGGGGACCAAGTAGCAAGTCCCCTCATAGCTATTGTCAAATATATTTCTTTCCTTATCAGTAATGAGGAGTGATCCTTCCTCTGTCTAAATATAGATGTCTTACAAAAAAGATCTAAAGATTCATTTTGCAATGCTGGATTTTTTGAGTTATATTTTATTCTTGTTTTTGAAGTCTCATGGTTTCTTATCTATCCAGAACCTCTAATCTTAATATTAAGTGGGCATGCCTAGAACTTTTAAACATAAACATATTTACTACATTGAAATTCCCTTTCTTATAAGATTTGATTGATAAGACATGTGTCTTAAATTCCAGCTTTACCAGCTTCTGTGCTCACTAGTCAGTGTGGTTCCTGTGAAGTGAGAGTTATGTCTATCAAAAAGCATTTTGCTATTGTTGACTGCATATTACCTTAGCCTCATGTCTAAGCTTAATGTCTGACCATACTCTGGTGGCATCCTACTTGAACTGAATGGACATGTTTTATTTTATTTCCTTATTCTGATTGTTATAATGCTTAGCAACACTGTTGCAGGTTTGGTTTCCTGGGAAGCAAATCATGAGATGAAGTTTAGCAGGCAAGATATTAATGTAATATCCTTGGGATCATAATTTTGATACTCAGTTTCTTTATCTGCCAGTTGTGCTTCTTCACATTCCTAGCACTTGTAATTCATTAGTTTATATAATATGTAAGATTAAACAATATACTTATGGTTATAACTGGAATAAACAAGCTTGAGACTAAAAGCCCAATTGATCTTTTTAAAGCATAGAGCTTAAAAATAGAGTGTGTGGGTTAGAGAGGAGTCTGCTAGCAGTGGACTTTCTGACTGCCATGGACTATGGTCACCTGGATTTACAGAGAGCGATAGAGCCATTTAGTTAGGTGGAATATTTATTAAGAGAACTTCTTTTCTGCCACTTTGGAGACAAATCTATCACGTCTTCAGTTAAACTCACACTTGAGTATAGGAAAAGGAATGTGTAAAACAATTTTATGAGTTTAAAAAACATTAAGAATTTTTGTTATAGTAATAAAAGAGAGAATTCTAATATTTGAGGGAGTGCAAATAAGAGAGCAGGAGCAAGACCTTTCATTGAGAAAAGCAGAATTATAGGTTGACTAAAGGGTTATGTCCAAAGTTTCAGATGGAGTTCAGAAACAAGACAGATGTGTAGGAGCTCAGGAATGGAAGGATCTTGGTGGCTTCAGGTGTAGGAGCTTGGTTGCAATGCAGGAGGATATTGTGATTGTATATGAGTTGTGGTCAGGGTAGATTATAATTTTTAATTTCATTTACTTCTTCATTGCTTGAGACTTTTAGTAATGGATTAAATTTTATAACTGAAATCAAAAAAACAGTAGATATTTAAACTGATTGAACAATATACCTTGATTTGTGAGCACACCACATCAAACACATGGGGTAGAATTATTACACTGCACTTAGTCTGCCAGTTTTGGCTTAGGAAATGGACAAGAAAGCGCACATTGCATCTTACAACAGGTTATACTGGAATTATGAATACACCTGATTTGTTAAATATATTCTCTTCAAACTCACATTTCAATTAAATGATGATAAATGCAATCATTTCAGTACTGAATAATTTATTATCTTAGAGATGATTTTCTTTTTTCATAAGAAACAAACAGCTCAAGAAAACAGAAAATTCTCTAAAGGAGTGTTTAAAAATCTGGAAATCTTCATATTTCACAGACAAGCAAATACTTTCCCAATTAAGAATTGGAAGTAACAGGGCCAAATGCTCTCCTGAAAGTGCAGCATTGCTCAGGCAGTGAAGCTTGTCAGCTAGACGGGGAGGGGGGCGGGGGAAGAGGGTAAGATGGCGCCCTTAGATGTATGAGCACACACTGCTCATTTTAATATATGCAGTTTTTATATTCCAAAAGAGCCGCTTTCAACAGCTGTCTCCCTCAGAGCTTTCCTTCTCATTTAGTGCCCTCTTGGCTTCACTTTTTTCCAAGTTAGTGAAGCTTTATTAGCATAACATTTCCTTTGTACTTAGTAAAGGTGTATTTTTGACAAGTTCATTTATTCTGTTCTGCAGCAGAGAGAAGCAATAAACTGACTACAGACAAAATGCCAAAGGAACAGAGATCAGGGATAGGGTTGAGGGTAGAGGAGACAGGGCATGGAGTAGGTAGACAAAAAAGGGAAATAATTGTGTGCTCCACTGCACATACCAAACATTTTATTTATTCTAGCTGCATATAATCTGCCCTCAAAATTCGTGATTTAAGCATTATCTTCATTTTACAAATGAGGAAAATGAGCCTCAGAGTGTTTAAGTACCTTGTCTAAGTTCAGAAGAAGCATTACATTGTAATGATCTTTGCAAATTCAAAATTAACCCAGGTAGATCTGGTCTCTAGCATGTACCCAGGATGTTGTAAGTAAGACACTGAGGGGCAAGGAATTGAAAGTTTAATGTTTTGAAGACACCACAGAGGTTAAACTGAGCACATCTGCAAAACTGAATTTACACTGAAGTAGAAAAACACAACTGGGATGGGGAAAGGAGAAAAGAATGAAGGAAAAAAAATATATATATACACAAGGTAGCTAAGATAATTGTACTAGTAATTTCTATTAGTTCATTGAAAGGGACAGTTAGTGCTTATATTGTTTAGTCAGTTTTGCATGTCTATATCTGGTAATTTGAGCCACTGCTTTAAACATAACAGTATGTGATATAATAACCATTGTTAATCTCCTATCATCTTGCATTGAAAAAAAAACATGGAATTTCTGTAAATAAAGTTTAGAAGAAATATTCTATAGGTAAATGCTATATTTAATACTTTAAAAACTATTTTAAAAATAAGATAGTGGAAGATAAATAAATACACACACAGGTAAGTAAGAGAAAGCAGCTGTCATATTATAGAAGTTATTGACTGAGAAGTGACTTGTCACATTTTGAAGATATATTGTGTCACATTATACAGGTTAACGGAAAAAGGTTGACAAATTACAAATCACTATCAATGGCTTTCTTATTTTAGGGACCACTTGATATGAGAAATTTTAATTAAAAATAGTTTTGACCTATGAACTTGTTACAGTGAATATGACTTGTAGCAGTAAGGGTAACTCAAAGCGTGGTCCTTTGATCAGCACCTGTTAGTGATCAGTAATAAGTATAGGGAGTGAGAAAAGGAATAAGGAAATCTTTATAACAATTTGACATTACTGCCTCACCAAGTGATTAATGACTTGATTTTGTACGCTTTATAATATTTTTCTAATCATTTATTTTCATTAGATATTATGAAATTATTTTTGTGACAGTAATAGTTTCAGAAAAGAACAATGTGACATGTGAATTAAAGGTTATTAATGAAATTGCATCCTAGTGCTATGAAGCTACATGAAGATGTATGGCTTCTATCTCTGAATTTGTAATCTCTTTAGTTTTATTCTCTAAAGTAACATGAGTAATGTTAAAAACAGGTCTCCTTCCTATTTATTGATTTGGTTTCTGATGGTGATAATAGAAAGTATGCCTATGCTGGCACACTACAAGCAAACAGAATGTATAAATTGCTTCTCAGTGGGAGTCATGGTATATTTTAGAATAGAGAAATGATAGTTATATGTACAATGAAACAGATATAATCGTGCTAGCTTTCACTTGACATAACAACTAAATATTCCACATCTTAAACAAGTATTTCTTTGTTAAAAACCTTGAATCTCTGTTGTGTTTTCCTGAAGTTTTAGATATTAGCTTGTGTACCTGAAATACTTTGTTCACTCATACTTCTCTTATTTCCTGACAAAGACTTCAATATTCAGAAGTGAAGCCCTTTGCTCTTTAGCTGTAACATAAAACTTGATGACTTCGAGTATTTCAGCCCAGAGCTAAGTGGTCCTTTAGGTTAAAATATATAACTTAAGTATACAAAATAAAATTCATTTAAAAATTCTCAGAAGGTGTTCTAAATTATACCTACACCATTGTGGGGCCTCTTCCCATGAAATTTAAAATTACTGGCTGATGTGCTGTCTGGCAGAGAAGGGTGATTCATGACTGGGGTGAAGGAAGAGGCTCACCCCAAGGCCATCAGCTCACGGCAAGCTTTGTGGTGATTCTCCAGTTATGAAGTTGTCTGGTAAGCACACATGGTAACCACTAGTCCTATCACCGGGCCACTTTTAAGGCATACCACATATCACCTCTTTACTTTTCTCTGCCATGATTTTCCTTTCTTTCATCAAGACAGCGTTCTCTGGAGGGATCTCTCCTAAATTGGCTGAGGTGTTGGGTGGTGTCTCCCTAGCTTTGTACTCCTTTGTCATCTTTGAAAGTAAGCATTTCAATTGAAAAAGACACTACAAGATGTAAAGACATCCCATGTTCATAGATTGGTAGAATTAAAATGATCATATTGCCTAAAGTGATCTACAAATTTATAAGATTTCCATCAAAATTCCAGAGACAATTTTCACAGAACTAGAAAAAAATCTTAAAATTTATACAGAAACACAAAAAATCTAGAGCAGCTAAAGCAATCATAAGCAACTAGAGGTATCATACTACCCAATTTTAAATTATGCTATAAAGCCATAGTAAGAAAAGCAGTATGATACTGGCTCCAAAATAGACAGATCAGTGGAATAGAATGTAGGACAATGAAACAAACTCGCAGAGCTATAGCCATGTGTTTCTTGACAAAGGAGCCAAAAATATGCTTCAGAGAAATAAATAGCCTTTTAAACAAATGGTTCTGGGAAAACAATATTCACATTTAGAATACTTAAAGTATATCCCTCTCTCTCATCCTGTACAGAAATAAATTCAAAATGGACCAAAGATCTAGGTATATAAGAAGACTTGAAACTGCTAGTAGAAAATTGACAGGAAACATGCAAATATCTAAGCACAGACCAAAATTTTCTAAACAGAACTCCAATAGCATTGGAAATAATAGCAAGAATCAACAATTGGGACCACATCAAACTAAAAGTTTTTTTTTTTTTTTTTTTCTGTACAGCACAGATCAAAAAACAACAGAGGAAAGATACAGTCTACATAATGTGGGATAATTTTTTCCAGCGACACTTCTGACAGAAGACTAATATCTAGAGTATATAGAAAAATCAAAGAGCCTAATAAATAAAGGGGTAAATAATTTGAACAGGCACAAATGCCAACAAATACATGAAAAATATTCAATATCTTTACCCCTTAGGGGAGTGCAAAGCAAAACCACATTTTGATTCCATCTTACCTCATTCAGAATGGCTATTACCAAGAATACAAAACAAAAATGAACAGCAACAAAACAAAAAAACTAAACAAAGAATAATGGCAAGGATGATAGGAAAAAAGAATCCTTCTTGGACAGCTTGATAGCTCAGTGGACTAAAATGTCTGTTTAGAGCACAGAGACTGGGGTTTGATTACTGGTGAGCCATGCTAGTGCTGATCCCAGGGCATGCTGAGGTGGCGATTGAGACTGGGCATGATGGCTCGCACCTGCAATGCCAGTGTGTGGTAGGCTGAAAACAGGAGGATCACTACAAGTCCAATCCACATAAAAAGACTCTGTAGATCCTGTATCCCCTGTTCTAAATGGAAAAAAAGAATCCTCTACAGTACCAGTAAGAAAGTAAATTAGTCCAGTCACTATGGAAATCACTATGGAAGTTCTTAACAAAAAAGAAATTCTGTATGACTAGGGATACCACTGCTTGGTAAACACCCAAATGAATTAAAGTCAGCCTGCTATAGAGATACCTGAATATCTGTGTTTATTGTGTTGTGATTCATAATAGCACAGATATGGAAACAGCCTAGGGGCCCAGCAATAAATAAGAGGATAAAAACTATGATATAGTGCAAAAGAAAATTATGACATTTGCTGGAAAATGGACAGGACCAGTGATCATCACATTAACCTTGCAAGCCAGATTCAGAAAGAGGGGGTCAAGGAGATAGCTCAGCAATGTAAGTGTCTGCCTGGCAAGTGCAAGGTCCCAAGTTTGAGCCCTGGTATGAAAAAAAGCAGTATGCTTTTTCTGATAAGTAGAATATAAAAAGCAAGACAAAATAATGGAAAGAAGATCATTATTAGACAAGAGGAATATAATAAGGGGGGAGGGTATGTAAGAAGGCAATGGATAAGATCAAAATATATGCATATATGAAAATACCATATTGAAACTTGATTTCGCAAATTAAATAGGCACAAAAATATATTGAGAAAGTAAGAAGTTTGGTTTTTCAACTTTCATGGTTCTTGTTTGCTCCAGAACTCACTGTAGAGCACTTCCCAGAAGTTGTAGTGACCCCTGTATAAATCCCTGCTCATATTCTTATCTGGAGGAGACTCCATTGTCTATTAACCTTCTGTTAGTACCATTAATTTTAGTTTTAAGCAAACGTCACATTCAATTGATACAGAGTCAGTTTTATAAGTCATAATAGCATTACTTCTTTTTATATATATTTTCCTGAAAGATGACCACTATCTAGTTTTGTATCTTATAAGAATAGTGACGTATTTTAAGTCACTTTAATTTTTCATGCTATGTGTTCTCTTAGTAAGTCTTTATAACCAGATTTCTATTCTCTATTAATGTTTTAATTATGCAATCATGATATATTTATATAACATAAACAAATTAATGGGTACCGTGGTATTGGGGAGTTTATCAGCTATAACTATCAAGAATCAATGTACACTTAAATATTTCACTTGAAGGAGTGATATGGAATCTGGGAATACACTGAACTTTGTTGACTCATCAGAGTAAAGAACACATTTGTACAGAAAATGTGTATTAATCATGGGTCTTACTTTTAGCAGCCAGAATGCCCTGGTGAAAGAGTTTCTGACCTTGAGGTTGTCATGTTTTATTTACAACATCAGAGTGTGACATACTTAACTGATATTGCTTCAGGGACTCTGGGACCTAAGTACGTGAAGATACAACACAAAGAACCTTTTCTTTTAACCAATGATCATTTACTTTCAATAAGAATACCCAATGCTTGAAGCCATTACAGTTTCTCTGGAATCTGTAAAACAAATCAATTCCATAATTTAATTTGGCAAAGAGGAAAAATGTGTGCTTAATCTGTAGTGATTCAAGATAAATTAGCACATTCATCTTTAAGGAAGAGCTCAGAGTCATATATAATTTTCTCACACTGAAAGGCACAGTATTTAAAAATCTAAATCACAGAATTTCTTTGAACCATCTTTCTAAGTAACAGTAGTAATTGATTTAAGAATTTACACTGACAGATTTGAGAATTTACTCAGACATATTCCATGAGTTCAACCAATATGCATTATTCTAATATTACAGACTTGAAAATAAAGTGTTATTTTTTCAGAACAGAAAATATCAAGGCTGTCATCAAAGCACTTGTTAGCAGAAGTAATAGGTTGCAGGGTGACTTTTTTATCTTGGCCTTTTCAAAAAGCTGCATTTTGTGATCATTCTTAAAAGCTTCTACTGTAGCATTGTTACTTTAAATGGTTTGTTGCTATGTTTAGCTATGAGATACTTGACAAAGAACAGTGCACATGCTTGATAAACTCTTCATAAATTTATTATAAGGCAGTATCTACTTGTCAGTTCTTTAGTCATTATCTTTGACATCAAGGTAAAATACAAATGGAAGGTGAGCATAAAGCTAGTGCAATTATTTTAAGTGACTAATATGTACCATAGGAGGGACTGTTAATGAGAATAAATGAAATAAGATTTTCTGATAATATGATGATTGCTTTTACAAACCCAAGAAGAAGTGGTTAAAATTTAGAGTTGATCAGAGTCTGTTAAGTCACAGGTCAGGTAATAATGTCAAAGTAAATATGGCTTAAGTTGCTTCTCACCATGATATTTTTCTAAGTATCATTATTTGTCTTTTATAAAAATTAATCAAAAGTCTCATTTGCAGCTTCTGTTAACATTACATTCAAGTAATACTCGTTTTGTGTTTTTCAATAAATCACAATACAGATTACAGAGCTAATATGGTCACATCATATATCATCTACCTCCATTGGTCTCTGCCCTCCAGGATCTTAAATACAATTCGGAAGACAAGATATACAGACATGAAAAGTTAAATAATCATCCTAGACAGTGATATAAGAGCTATCACAAGGAAATACATGACTGAATACAAAATAATGCCTCTTGTCTCTGAACTAGTGATATTTATTGCTGCATACAAAGAGATCAAGCCAAGAAATGCTGCAAGAGTCCAGAGGTGAGATGGAGGAATGTGGCGTGATGTGT
Source organism: Ctenomys sociabilis (assembly GCA_004027165.1). Classification (NCBI taxonomy): domain Eukaryota; kingdom Metazoa; phylum Chordata; class Mammalia; order Rodentia; family Ctenomyidae; genus Ctenomys; species Ctenomys sociabilis. The sequence goes on along the minus strand of PVKA01002455.1, from coordinate 38,398 downwards.
ACAGAGATTTTATGAAGAGGCAGGATTGGAGATGGCTCTGTAGGGTGGTTCGACTTCGCCAAAAGGAGAGAAAGGTCAAGTGTGTCCAGAAGCTCTATACTTCAACCCCAGACACTCTGTTACATTCTGAGTTTATTTTTATCTTGTTAAGAACCTGTTTGTTCCTGTAAAAGAGCCTAGTGACTGCTTAGCAAAATGCATGTTCTCTTCTTTCTGTGCAAAACTACATTTTATAGCCCATTTCAAGGTTATATGTGGCTATGTGACTGATTTCTATTCAAGAAAATGAGTGGAAACGTATTAGTTATCTAACAAATGACCCTGCATAACAAGTCCCCTGGAAGCTTAGCAGCTTAAGATGACAAACATGTATTATCTTAGTTTCTGAGAGTCAAGCATTCAGGAGCTTATGCATTAGGTGGATTGGATCAGAGTCTGTTATGAAACAGAAGGCAAGGTATGACCTGAGGTTATACTCCTCTACAGGGTTGTCATGGGCTGGAGGATCTGGTCGAAGATGCCTCTTAGACAGGAAGCTTTGTGCAGCTGCTTAAAGGTCCTCTTGAAGTAGTTATTCAGAGAACAAGATGCAGGCATGTTATCTTGTCTAAACAATATTAGTACAAACTTTTATTCTCAGTGAACTAAGAGAAAGTAACTGTATATCTATTCTAACTAATATATATATTCCTCCCCCCTTTTTTCACAACAAAACTGTCTTTTATTTACACTTTTGTGAAGTTAGTAACGCATAAAACTAGGTTTCTTAGCAACTGATAGCAAACGTTAACCAGACAGGATGTACAAACTACTATGAAGACAATAATATGCAATGTATTCATTGTTGTAAACATCATATTAACCTCTTTTGAAACTGTTTGATAGCTATTTTATCTTTTTTTCTCATTAAAATGAATAAAACTTATAAAAAAAGAAGCTTTAGCAGTCAGCATTGTTTCTTGCTATGTAAAGGAATTGTGCATCAAGATTTTATCATTAAATCATCAAGCACACAATATTTAGCAATAGCATCCTAGAGGAGGTTACTAAATTACACTTGTTTATTAACATGATCTGTACACTTAATGCTTGAAATGACAGCTTCAAGTTGTTTGCAAAAATAAAACAAGTATGGAAAATAAAGGTCCTCTTGATATGAAAATGGGCTTTCTTCAGAGCAAGTAACTGTGGAGAGTAGGAATCAACCTGTGAACTCACTCCACTTTAAGTCTCTGTCTTCGAAGTCCTTTCATCCCTATCTTACCCATTATGCAGGCAGCCCCTTTTAGTGCATGAATGGGCAATACACGATCATGAAAACTGGAAGGTAAGGCTCATTGGCACTAACTTGATGGTTGGCTACCAAAGACAATAGCACCTGGTATTTTCATGCTTGGCACATAAAGATCCCCCATGTACTTATTCAATCATTTCTCCATCCTGCTTGCTAAAATAAAATGACACCCAGGACAACTTGAGTCTCCAGTAACTGCAGAAAAAGATGCTCTTTTGGTCCATTTATCTTCAGAGGTCTAGTAAAAGAACAAGCAATACACTAATATATCTGAGCCACTGTATGGTGTCAGGGTCTGTTTTCAGCAGTTAGTCCATACTAACTAGTATAATTTCTCCCCTCATACATGTGTAATGAAGAAATATTTACTTATTTGTTTTTACTATGTTCCTATCCCTTAAAGTTTCCTTCTGATCACTGTTTAACTTGAGATCTCTATTTCTTCTCAGATATAATTTTTCCACGTTGATTGTTACTGATGGCTTGTCTAGCTACCCTTTGTAATTCAATGAATTAAGTATCTCACATGTTCCTATTTTCTGTATATCTCTCTTGTATCTTATATTGGGTGCTTACTTAAGGTATCTCAGGGTCATACTTGACCCTAATTTAGTGTTAAATCAGAATCACCTCTATCACCTCTTCTTAGTTCATATCTCTAAAACATGGAAAGGTAAAAGAAAGAATGTGATTAAGTCATCAGAACACCAGCTATTTCTTTATCATTTTCTTAAGTGTTACTTAAGTCAGTCCAATTCACTGAAACTGCCAGTGACTTTGATCAGATGACTATATATATGTATATATATATATATATATATATATATATATATAGTGTTAAATATACAGTTATATATATATATATATGTGGGAAATATTAATACTATTACTACTAAGTCTTGAGTATCTTTGATTTGGTTTCATGCATGTTCTAACTCCCCACAATAAGTGTAATCATTACAAATTGCAAACATGTGTCATTAAAAATAAAAATTTTAAAAAAGTTTGACGTTGAAACCAGAGGCCATACTTTTCAAATAGAATGAGAAAACATGGGAATTTTAGAATATTGACATGACCACTTCTGACAGTGCAAAACACTGGATTAACCATTAGTCTTTGCTTAGACAGATAAGAAATTTTAGCAAATATTTATATACCAGTTTTCACAATTAAACTAAGTCTTTACTTCTTCTATACATCATCGTTATAAAGTTGAATTCTAAATCTGTTGACTTAGAAAGGTCAAAGAGCATTTGTACAGTATTGCAAGGCTAGTTTTAAACACTCTAAAAACTATTGATTTGTAACCCTGAGACTATGAATGTTTATTACAGGAAACTGCATGTTAGAATGTCTTGGGTGGGTTTTGCTTAAAATTGTAAACTGTGTTTGTCATAGGAGGTTGATTTTACTCACCAACTCTTTGATAATTGATCTGCCATTTTTAACCTCACCCATCCCTTTCTAATTAACACAACAAGTGAAAGAGAATGTGCAGATTCATTTGAAATGAAGACACAGCTGAAAGTCATTCTTTTGGGAAAAGTGGTTTTACCAAGAAAACAAATGTTACTATAGTAAAAGAACATTAAAATACAAATACAGATCACTGCACTCTTCCTAAATGTTCCAAACCAGAAACTATCCAAATACAGACTGATGATAGTAGGTTGGATAAATATACTGTGGCCTATTTGTACAACAGAATTTTATGCAGAAATGTGAATAGACTGCAATCAGACACAACAACATAGATGAGTCTCATAAACAAATGTTGAACAAAAGGAGCCAGGCACAAAAGAAAAATACACTATACTTCTATTCATTTACAGTTCACATACGGGCGAAAGTATTCATCATGTCAAAGAGTAACTATTTGGGGAGAAGCAATGTCTGAGAGAGGGCAAAATGGGGATGCTTGGAGCTAACACTGTTCTATATCTTGAGTTAGATGTTTGAGTAACTTTGTATATGCCACCCTTCAATAAATGCTTTTAAAATTTCCGTGCATTAATACCAGAATCTATTTTAAGTGGCATTAACTATTTCCCAAAAGAATGTGAATAACCTCTGAAACCCAGGAATGGCAGGAGACATGGAAACAGTCAGGTGGAAAATAGACTCTGTCGTCAAAGATCTTTTGATATGCTGAGGGAGTGGCTCTGATATGCAGTGAATTAGGTAAACAGAAAGTGCTTGGGTGCCACAGATGTTGGTACCTTAGTCAACCTGCCAATGGAAGAGGTCATGCAAGACTTTCAGTGATAGGTAATGCTTGCGTCATGTCTTAGATGGTGCACAGACAGCCACTAAGAAGAAAACAAAATAATTTGAGGGGGGATTCTCAATGGACAAATCACAGGCAAACATATTTGGATAGGGTGTTCACAAGTAAGGAAATCAGGAAGTAATTTCTGGGCAGGTCCAGCAGACAACTGTGCCTCTGAGCTAAGGGAGTTCAGATTTTTTTTCAGGATCAATAAGAAGTCATTGACCGATTTTAACTAGAGAAGTACTGTGATCCAATCTGGATTCCTGAAAGATCCTCTGGCTGCTGTGAGGTCCTTAGTGGTTTCTTCTAGTTGGATGAGTGGGTGACTCTTGGCAGACACAACAACAGCATTCAAATAAGAAGTGGAATATAAAGGATATGACATGGTATGTAGGGTGAGAAAGGGAAAATTGGAGACAATGGTTAAGTCTCCTGTGATAGAAGAACACTGGTCTCAGTCCCTATCAAAGATATCAGCAGTACAGATAAGTCCATGGATGGATACTCAGTACCACAGTGTTTTAATAATTCTTTACTCCAGTTTTGCCTTAAACCAATAATCATTTCTCAAATACATCCATGGAAACTCTCATGCACAATTTTCACATAGATGCACCCAGAGACTCTGAAAATCAGAATTTTGAGCTATTTCAGTCATTTTCAATCTTCAGTTGTTTCAAGTTCCCAGCCCATGAACTTATGATTCAGTGTAGAGGAGCTTTGAGCACCCTAAGAACTAGTAGAAGCCTGTCATCAGGTTCTTGTTATTCTCCACTTCAGTGGGAGAAATGTCAACTCATTAAGCTTGTGTGGTGAGTCCAGGAGGCTTGGGGTCAGTATAATTCTTTGTTCAAACAATATTTAACAAGATATTTGTAACAAAAAAAAACCAAATGCAGATGATTCCTTCTTCAAATATGAGGGTAGGGTAGGAATAGAGAACAACTTTTACCAAAGGCAATGTTAGAATTTACAATTGGGTGCTCTCATCATCACATTTAGTAAAGTGTTTTTCTTTTCTTATTTTTTGGTGAAACAAAGACTAACCCACTGTTTTCTTTCTTTCCTAAGCACACTAAAACAAAACAGAAATTTTGGTTTTGAAATCCACGGCAAATTATATTTTGATTTTAGTACTTCTATAGGCAAAGAGTTTGCTGAGAAATTACAGGAGAGAGGATGTATTAGGGTAAAAATAATATAGGGTTTCTTTTTTTTTTTTTTTTTTTTTTTGATGGAACTGGGGATTGAACTCAGGCCCTTGTGCGTGCCAGGGAAGTGCTTATTCCATTGAGCCATCTCCCCGGCCGCAATGTGGGGTTTCTGAGATGCATGATTTTCCCCAAATCTAGACATTCTGTCAACTTTATAGATTAAGAGTTTATGCTCATTATTAATATACCAAAAAGCAGAATCTTCATGCAGAAGTGTATTATGATTAAATTTAGCTGAGAAGACTCTCCCACATGAAGTCATTTTAATTAAAATTTGAATGTAGTTGCTACTTAGTATGCAGAATAAGAAACAATCTATGAGTTAGCAAAGTTGGTTCTCAGCTGAGATTTTTGAGCTGCAAGTGATTTAGAGACAATTGAACCACTTCTCCATGTATGAAACCATTTGAGGCCCCAAGAGATTAATGCCATGTGAGCCCCAGTTCAGAGTAGTGGTGGGGGACCCTGGACTGTGACAGTGACTAGTGCCCTGAATTATAAGGTATACAAGAGTGTCACAAAGCTTGAAGCCAGCAAGACAGACTTGCCGTGCTTTATTTCACTTCTCTTTTTTTCTCCTTTCCTCAATAGCTTTACTGAGATGTAATTTACAGACTGTACAATTCAAACATTTAAAGTGTATAGTTAAAGGGTTTTTAATGTTTTCATTCAGCTGTGCAATAATCACTACAATCAATTTCAGAACTTTTTATCACTGAAAAAGAGACCCTGTCATCATTGGAGGTTGCTCTTTATTTCTCCTACCTCTCTTCAGCTTCTTTATCTTTGGTATCAGGGATCGAACTCAGAACCCTGGGCTTGCCAGGCATGTGCTTAGGCTGCTGAGCTATCTCCTCTGTAATAACTTCAGCTTCTATTAGCCACAATTTCTTTTCTGTTTCTATATAGATTTACCTAGTGTAGTAATTTTATTGCAGGCAGCAGAGTTAGCTAGAAATATTATAGGCAGTTAGAGAGGACCAGGCACTCGAAGGAGATAAAATAGAAGACAAGATACCTTACAACTGTGGGAGAGATGGATGCTCTTGCAGTGGGCCAGACCTAAAGACCAAAGATCAAACACTAACCTCCCCAAAGATTGGCATCAGAGATCGATCATCACCCTGAGGGCACCAAACGAATCGTTAAACTGACTACTACTGGATGGCTACTGGATAAAGTGCTGTTCTACATTCGTGCCCACTTGCTTGCTACGTGACTTTGCTTCCCCTTTGGTCCTGGTCTGAATCAATTTTACCTGAGCAATGGTGCCTGTTATCCCATTGGTTGACCATAGTCTTATCCCAACCCGCATCCACCTAAGTGCGTTCCCATTTTCTCCGTCTTTGCCCTGCATGGTTTTACACTATAAAAGTCCCTAGAAGAGACAGCTTCCTGGGAACAACCCGCTCTGGCCCCCCTCCTGTCTCTCTCTCAGACAGGAGCTTTCTTTCCCCCATTAAATATATTCTGCTCATAACCTCCAATTGTTCCTAAAATTCATTCTTCAGTTTTAGAGAACACGAACTCATGCAGGTCAGGTCAGGAGATCATTCTTCCCTATGCCATTTGGAGGTTCCCTGTATCATTTGGAGGTCACCCACCCAATATCAGTTTTTCTTCCTGTGTCAATTTCATATAAATAAAATTATACAATATGTGGTTCTTCAAGGCAGTCTTCTTTTGCTTAGCAAGTTTTTAAGGTTCATCCATGTTGTAGAATACACTTCATGCTGCATGGTACTTTGCTTCTTTTATTTTTTATTTGTTCTTTTATGGTGCAATATATTTTATTTATGTTTAGTCATTTTGTTTATGTGCTAATACATGCAAACTTAGCAAAAAATAATACATTAGAATAACAGAAATTTATGATTTCTTGAAAGCAAGTGGTAATATTCAATCATATATCTAATCTTGTATAACTGTACCTGTCAATCTGAGCAACAGATTTGATGATAAAAATAGATAATATATCAACCATTGTTAATCATCTATTCTTATATTTAAAATCTGTAACATATATATATTGTTGTATGTTGCCCTGTTTTAGCCTTTGTCTCTGATTTTTTTCTTGCTTTTACTCTTCAGAATAAAATAAATTATAATAAGAAAGAGAGACCATTTGGAATAGGCTCTTTACAAAATAGATCAAAACAAATAATTACTTTATGTAATTACAAAAAATACATTACACATTGCTATCTTCAGTGAAGTTGCTTAATTCACAGGTATCAGCATATATAGTCAGGGTAAGAATCCTACCAATTAACTGCTAGTTTCAAAAACCTGCTGATGTTTTTCTGGATCATCGCCTTATCTATCTTGTGCGTATAAATGTATGGTTTTGCCCCTGTCATGTTTCGTAGCTCTTCTCCTTGCCCTCTCTTTGTTGTCTAATCCTCAAGTTAAGACTGCTTTTTTCTATTAAATTGTTTTGGCACCCCAATTGATCGCCTCCACCTCCTCCTCTTTCTCCTCCTCCTCCACCTCCTCCTCCTTCTCCTTTTTTTTGGTATTTTGTGCAGGGTCTCACTACACAACTTGGACTTTTAGTGATCCTCATGTTTTCAAGCTTCCCAGCGCTGGGATTCCAGGCATGTGCCACCACTTCCGGACTTGGTCGCCAGTTCAGTGTGCCAGGGGGTGGGGGTGGGGAGAGGGGGCGGCACGGCATGTGCTGCCAGGGATCAGACCTCGGTCCTTGAGTTTGCCTAAGCAAGCACTTAGTCCGCTGAGCTATCTTGCCGGCCTGATGTCCTGCTTTTTGATTATGTCTTAGAGTTGCAGCAAGTTGTGAACATGATTCCAAGAAGTGATTCCATAGGGTTCTGTTGAGAGTGCAAGTCATCAAACTGATGGAAAGGGACTACATGTGTCAGCATTTCCTGGAATTCATTCCCAGTAATTTGAAAATAGACCTGGGATGGGTTAGGAGCAGCATTTGGGTGCTCTTCATTTATTGGTGCCTTAAAGCAACTACCATCTGGTTTACTGCCAAAGTGCTATAATATGGTTACTGCATTTATGGAATTAATAAGTGATTGGTAATTTCCAGTGGTCATTATGGACTTCTTCCTTATTTCCATGCCTATGTCTAAATAGTGACTAATTCAGTAGTTGACTCTCCATATTAAACATCTTCTGCTTCCAGTTTCCCTCTCTGTCATCACAGCCACTGTCTTAGTTCAGATATTCATCATTCATCTCTGAATTATTGTAACCCTTTGACATATCATGGTATAAGAACACTTTGTTATGCCCTACTCATTCTACACCTTTCAACAAGAGTTTTACTTTATGTAACTCATATATTTAATAATAAAAGTCTATCATAATAGCTCTTATTTATCAAGCACTGCAAGGTTCTATGCTAGGGACATTGTGTATAATCCTCACTACACCTATGAGGGTTAGGTATTGTTAGTCGTACTTATTGATAAGGAAACTAAACTTCAGAAATGTTCTAAACCTGTCTAAGAACATTCAAAAAAACCCCTAAAGAAACATAATCTGCAACCAGATGCAGTTATTGCAAAGGACCCCTCTATTTTGGGCCATTTTGCTACAATGAAAAGAGAGGATGATGAATTAAAAAGTATGATTTTGTGATTTTCTTTTGTTTTCTCTTGGCTTCTTCTTTTTTTTTTTCCTGGCGGAACCTGGGATTGAACTCAGGCCCTTGTGCTTGCCAGGGAAGTGCTTATTCCACTGTGCCATCTCCTTGGCCCCCAAAATGTAACTTTTATTCTTGGCTTCTTTTGATACCAAAGCACTCTACTGCCCTAGACTTGAACCCTTCACACTGCTGGGTAATAGGCCATCTGGGGCATTTCTGGTCAAATGGTACCACCACACAGCATGGACAGATTTTTCTCCATGTTTAGCATCTATAGGAGGATGGTCCTAACTTCTTTAACTTCTTTAAAGCGGATATTTTCTACTCAATTCCAATTTTAAGAGTTAATTTTAAAGGGATGAAACTATAGGAGTTCTTGTGTTCCCTATTTTCTCTAAATAAATTTTCATAGATCAGTTAGAATGATAATTCTCCTGATTAATCTATTAAAGCTTGGAAAAATTATAGCCTTTGTTTTACAAAAGCAAGTTGCAATGGAGACTAAATGGCCCCAGAGATTGACTCTGTGGTTGGCATGGAAACACAATCAGATGGAAAGATACGTGAAGCCACCAGCCTCTAGCCTTCCCTCTAGGAGAGGCAAAGAAGGAGCAAAGCCAGAACACTAGTACCACTATCAGATCTTGGTCAGCTTACCATTGCTTCCAGACACCTCTAGAGCAGGAATTTGTTAAAATAAGTAATCCTGGGCCCCTGGACATGGTGAATTTTAAGTTTCTGTGGGATTGAGTCTAGAAATCTATACTTTGATCCTGCCCAGGTAATTCTTTGCTCCATAACTTGAGTTTCTCATAATTTGAGAACCATAGCTCTAGAAGCCCCCACACCTTTCCTGGAGCAGTAAAATAGGTAGAAGAGGAAACTGACAGTTACTAGGCCCTCATCCAGCCCTATCCCTCCACCAAGTGCCCAACCAAGTTGTATCATGACAAAATTTAAATGGACAACACCATTTGACAGTGTTAACTATGTAACTGAAATTTCAAAAACCTGCATAGCTGTTTTATCTCTCACAAATTTGTTTTCCGATTTTCCCCTGCAAAATGGACTGTTTAACATTTTTAAAGCCTTCAGAAAATGATGTTGAAGATTAAAGGTGCACCTTTCTAGAAACTTAGTTGAAATACATTTCCTTCTTGATCATTAAAAATTATAGGTGTCAACAAGCAGAATAATGTCCTCTGTGGGGTATATAGGGACCAAAACACAGGATTGTGTTACCTGTGGGTGCATAGTGTGCACAAAAAGTGTAAACTATCCCAGATTACCCAATAACCCAGTGAACAGTAATTCTTTATGAAATAAGTTCAGGCTTTAGTTTTCATAGGTATATGCAAGGCAGTGATAGTAATGCTGAGTGGATTGGCACATCCTCACGCATGATCTGTGGGATAAAGTGTTGTTCAAGTTTTGTTCTCATCCTTCAGTAGCAAGCATGGTTTGTTCCTCTGTCTTTAACAAATGGAGTTGAGAAATGGAAGAAATCTCAATTTTTATTAAAAAAAGAGGATTTTCCCCCTATCCAAGATAAAGGGTGTGGAGAGAGAAGTAAGTGGCTGTTTTCCAGGCACTTAAAAAGCCAGAAGCACTGCAAAAACTAAACCCATAGCCCAGGAACTGAAAAAGGTGATTCCAGGCAGCAGAAAACAAGGGGTAGGGAGTGCATTAGAGATGGTGAAACTGTAGAAAGTGGAAATACTGACAAGATTGGGGTGTTGGGGACTAGTTCTTTAAACAGTCTTCAGAGCTAATGTTTATGATACTGTTTTCTGTTGATTAAATTTCTCTTTATAACTTTGAACTGAGGAGGCATTTTGAAGGAACTTGAACGAAATGAAGCATAAGCTCAATATGCACTTCCACAAAAATAACCCAGATTTTTGGTGTCAGAAGATTGCTCAAGCCAAGGGTCACACTGATAAGCAGTCCTAGTTCATGAATTTTGAATTTTATTTGTTTCCTCAAAACAGGTGCATGGTTTCTAAAAGCTACATGCCCCAGGCTTACTATTTAACCCCAATCAATCTTTTGACTTTTGGGGATCTTAGTCATTTTTTTTATCTCTACGACAGACTTACTGGCTCATCTTGAAGAGATTCAGATGACTAATTGCCTTAAAAAATCAGAAGCAGTGACTCATCATTCTAAAAATCCATACTGCTTGGCATTTACAGCACTCCTACTTGGTATCATAGGAGATGAAAAAAGAATTTGCTGTTTATGCCCTCTGAAGAATGAGTCTTTTTCCCTCCTCTGGGAGAACTGAAGCATTATCAATGGGGCAGGTCATTTCAGACAGAAACTTCAGTGCTTTCAAGGACACCAGAATCAGAAAGTACATACCACTACAAGTTTGAAGCCTTGCACTAACATGAATCCTGAATCCATATCTTCTGACACATCAATGGCTCTGGTGGCAGTGTCATGGCTGAGGTCCAATTTTTTTTTTCCTTCCACTCCTTGCCATTGACCTGTCCTTAGGTCCTGCTTAGAAGCCAGAGGGATTAGCAGAATTAAAAAAGTAATAGAATTGTGTTTTAGCCTTTTAGTGAAAATCTGTTCTAATTAGCTTTGAAAAGTAAAAAAAAAATGTTCAAAACAGGAATGTTACTCTGTTTCTGCCTTTATTCTATTTGTTTTTGCTCTTCAAAATAAAATAAAGTAAGAAAATTCATACATTCATATTACAATTTACTAATGGATAAGTAGTAAATTGCCTAAAAAATAGGCAAGAGAAATAGGGTATGGTGGTAAATGCCTATAAATCCCAGCTACTCAGGAGGCCGAGTTAGGAGGATAGCAAGTTCACACTCAGCTGGGGCAACTTGTCTACTTAAACAAGAGCCAGTTTCCAAAAAGAGAAAATTTAAAGAATGGGTATACATACAGCTCAGTTGTAAAGTTCTTAGATTCTAACACACACACACACACACACACACACACACACACACACACACACTCCTGTAGGATAAAGGGCATAGAAGTTAGACTCAGGTTATAGTTATAATGTCCCACTGGGGACATATTGCTTCACCCAGGACATCATAAGAATGTCTGCATTGTTACTCTCTTGGTCATGTGTAGAGTTGCTACTATAAATACGTATCTTGTGTATGTAATTATTTATGTGTGAAGGTATGTGTTTATGCATATTATAATTATTTATGTATTAAACAACATAAATGGAAAAAAAAGAATGTCTGCATATCTTAGTTGTGGAGAAAGACCAGAATGTTAAAGGCAGCTTATAAGCAGGCCATCAGAAAAGAAAGGTGGACTTCAAATGGCATTTGTGGAAGAAACTGACTAGCTCTGCAACAACTCCTCCTCCCCCTTTTTTTTTCCTCCTGGGCATCTGATTAGACTGCATTTTATAGCCTCCTTTGCAGTTAGGGGATGCCATGTGACTGAGTTTTGGCCAATGAACATGGAAAGAAGAATCACATCAGCTACTCCCAGAACTGGTGTCTTCAAAGTCTTCTATGCAAGAAATTTTTCTTGTTCTCTTTCTCTCTCCCTGTACTTCATTGTTTCCTGCCACCTGTTGGCTGAATTTGTTCTTGGAGTAGTCTTATTCTTTTTTCTTTTATCTTTCTCTTTTTTTAATTTTTAATTTTTGTTTTATTGAGGTACAAATATCAATGAGACAGTTTTAAGATACCTTGACAAGATAGATTTGATAAATTAATGCATTGCAAACTGTTTTCATAATGTTTTGGTATCATACAAGGTGCATACATGATATTATACTTACAGACATTATTATACCATATGTCTCTTATCATTAAATAAAGAGAGTGTAGCTGTTTGCGTATCTTATTTTTTATACCTGAATTACATCAAAGATTCAATAATTAATACTTTCTACCATGTTATTTTCCTAGTGGTTGTCCATAGTACTAGAAGCCAACATAATATCCTGTCCACCCACCATTAGTGCAAATCTTGCCTCTCATAGGATTATGTAGAAGCACAGCGTTATCTATTCCAACTGTACTGTCTATACACACACACATCATGATTTTTCCTTTCTATACCCCTTCCTTTGTCTACACTTGTCAAAGATGGGCACTCCACTGTCATTCAATTAACTTAGGTGCTTGGGAAAGAGATTGAAGTTCTATAGTGTGCCTGGGGAGAGTCACATGAAGAGAAAACTTTCTCTCAGGCTCTCACAGAGAGCAAACTGGTCAAGCATTGGCTGTGACTCATCCACATGGATGACACAGACAAAGGATCTACAGAATAAGGTACAGGACTGCAAGATAAACCATGAAGGGACTTCACTGACCTCATAAGAAACATAAAGTACATGTGTTGGTATGTAAGTCTTGCTCTATCTAGGTCTTAACCATCCAGCAGAAAAGTATAAAAAATGAAGTATACATCATGGGGCCATAATATTAAGCTGAGCTATAAATGGATATGGTTGACAATTTCTTTGAATAACTCACTATTGTAGAATGCTGGACTGTGTTGGATTGTGTTGTCAAGTTGGAGTAGTCTTAGAAGTGCCATGTTGAAGATTTTAGAGCTTTGCTCAGCCTGAGGTTTTGAATGACTATGGGAACAGAGGGTCCCAGCCCCAACTTCCTGTACCAAGTATATTTTTTATGATTGTGACATAATCCAGCTTGTTAACCCACGAAAATTGTAGTAGTTATCTATTATAACTAATACAAAATTCGGACAAATATTAGCATCTGAATATTTGTGTTCCTCAAAATAATACATTGAAACTCAATCACTGATGTAATAGTATTAGGAGATGGGGTCCTAGGAAGGTGATTAGATCATTGGGGCAGAATGTATGAGATTCTGTATGAGAATAGTTCACTTATGAAAGAGATCTCAGAAAGCTGCCTCTGCCCCTTTCTTCCATGTGTGGACTCAGCCTGAGGATGCCATTTATTATGGAAGGCCAGAGGAGAATGGAAGCTTAATTGGCCTCCTCTGTGAGTACAAAGGAAAAGTTAATACATTTGAAATCAAGTTGTTTTACCTGGACACATGCTTTAGAGATAATGGAAGGCAGATGAATCTTGTGTTACTTTCATTGCTCATGCCCGTATTTGAGTCAATAAAAACAGGATGAGCCAGATACTCAAGACTCCATTGCCTAATGGAGGCAGGAGCCCCTTGGCTGTCCTGACTCTGTGTCTGTCTTTTATCCTTGTTTGCCCTGGGGTCCAAGGTGACAAACTAGCAAGATTAGATACATACAAGTGGCTCCCAGAATCTGGTTAAAGACCAGAATGGGTTGTTTCCTCATGAGTCGTGTCTGGGCAGGGACCAGGGGTGTAGGCCAGTTCACTTCAATCTATAAATCAGGAAGTGTGTCCTCATCGGACACCAGATCTGCTACTGACTTGATTTTGGACTGTCTAGCCTCCAGAACTATGAGACAATGTATATCTTTTAATAGGCTACCTAGTATACAGTATTTTTGCATAGTAGTTTGAATGACAACTGGAAACATATGTGGCTATTAAAATTATTGTTCACATCTACTTGAAAATCTATTTAATTGTTTCTTTCTAGTTTTCTACTGTGCCACAGCCCCAAAAAAGAAGATATGAACATCACCCACCTTCCACAATCCCAAGACACTGTGGCTCCAGAGGCAGCCCGAAATACCCTCAGAAGAGCACCCCCAAGAGAAACAAGCTTGACCACTATGCCATCATCAAGTTGCCCCTGACAACAGAGTCAGCCATGAAAAAGATCAAGGGCAACAACACACTCGTGTTCACTCTGGATGTTAAAGCCAATATGCACCAAATGAAACAAACTGTAGTTTTCTACTGTGGTGACACAGATCTAAAGACTTAAGACTCTCCAGAAGGAAGGGATTTCAGACAAAAGACCTTACACCTGAAGCATAGGTATAGTTTTTCTGAACACAGTCACATGTCAGAAAGAAAAAATATACAAAGGAGATACAAAGCAACCTTATTTCTCTTCACTAGAGAGACCCAAGAAAAAAAGTAGTAAACTTCTAAGTTTTTAAAAGGCTTTTCTCAATTGAAAAAGCCTATATTAAGAATGCTATGATGCTGGTGAGTTCCCTCTAAAATGAAGCTGCTATTCAGTATTGAGGTTTTGTATGGATTTCCCATATACTTTTTGGCATATAGTGTATTTCTCCATTTCTTGCCATCAATTAGAAGCTAGGTTCTGTTGTTCTGAGCCGTCACATTCAGACTAATTAGTCTAACCTACTTTAGAGAATCAGGCTGTCAAAACCAGCTTCTAAGCAGGACATCAGAAGCTCCCTGAGGCATCTGCAGCCAGTTTGGGACTTATTTTGGGGGACTTAGGTTGGTCTGTCTCTTATGAGTTTTGCTGATTTTTTGGCCAGTTTTTAAACTGATTTCTCTTTCCTACTTCTTGCCTAGCACTCTTGGGTAGGTTATTTAATAGTGTACTTATCTGGACTCTGGAATGACCCAAAACAAAGCTCTCTGGGTTCACACCCCAGCACTGCAAACAAAACAAAATATATCATTCAATTGTCAACCAGTGACTAGTTATCAAAGCTAGAACATAGAGTGGGTCACTGGAGTCATTTCCATGTGGTCCTTTTAGGACACATAGCAGCAATGCCTGCTAAAATGTACAGGGTCAGGCAGCAGTACCACAGTCACATCATTGTGTAAAGGGCACTACTCATTTAAAGAGATGTCCAAACCTAAATTTTAGCCAGTAAAATTTATCTCATATCTCTCACTAGTCTTTTACCAATGCTATTATAGGGCAGCAGAGCCACTAGTTTGAGTATCCTGTGTTGTACCTTTCAGCACCTTATTGTTACAGATATCAGTGCCTTTTCCCTATCTTTTTGGGATTACTTATATTTGTGGTCAGATGCTTACTGTGAACATCTGTGATTCTCAGCCTGAGGCTTTTTTCCCTGTAAGGGATTATTCAGTCTGAAGTGCTAAAGAGTTAATGCACTCTTGCAGAAGGAGCCTTCAACCAATAATTATCTTGGAGTTGATACGTAAGCATGTGAGTTTTTGCCACTCTCAGGTCACTAAATAATTTGGAGTTCTGTGCATAGCCTTCTCAAGGTCCTTAATAGGATTGATTCCAGCTGTCATAGTAGTCACTGGCTTGATAAAATACCATTATTTGGATTTCTTCACTTTTCCATTTCATCTCCCCTCTGCTGTACTGATGTTGACTGGGATCAACTTCTAAATAAATTATTTGCCCCCAAGTTCTTGTCTTAGGGTCAGTCTGCTTATAAGAGTGCTCTAACTAAGAAAACTATTGTCTTCTGTCTGTAAATTGGAGCTGACACATGATCCCTAAACTTTAGCAAAAGCAGGAAGAAGCAATAGCAGAGGTCTGTATATCTTGCAGAGCAAACAATGGAGTGCCTTGTAGAGATATTTATTGTTCTAGACTTTTGGAGTCCAGTACAATGGCCAGTGGCCAGATGTGGCCATGGAGTATCTGAAATGTGTTTAGAGCAATTTAAGAAATAAACCTTTAATTTTAATTAATTTTGATGAATTTAAATGTAAGTAGTCACATGTAGTTGATGGAACAGTTCCATCATGACGGAAAGTCCTGCTGCATAGCACTGGTGTGAAGTTACAGAGCCAAATAGGAGATATGTTAGGTTGTCTTATTAACTCACCCATCATAGTGTGAAAGTAGCCATAGACAATATACACATGAGCATTACTATGTCCCCTAAAAACTAATTGGATATGGTTTTGAATTTCATATAATTTTCAAGTCATAAAATATGCTATTGTAGTTTCTTTTCCAAACATTTGAAAATTTACAACAATGTGATTGTATGAAAATTGGTGCTGGACCATTATCTGCTGCTCTTGCTCTAAGCTAATATCATTGTTAACTGTTACTGGGAAAATAGTCATTTTAAGATGCCTCAATAATCCCATGCATGTTATGACACCAGAAACCACAGAATATCAAATGAACTGCTTATTTGCAGGGCCAAAATGTTTTATCCAGAATGCAGATTACTCTCAAGCGGAAAGTTTTCTGTGTTGTTTATAAGATTTCTTCAGTGGTAGCCGTTGAGACTCATTAGAGCTATTCTTAAATTTATTGGAGCTGAGGGTATTCCTGTATCCCTACCTGGCCATTTTGCTCCTTACAACAGGATTCTCATTACACAGAGAGACTGAAGGGTGTTCTTTCATTTCTTGATTCCTGTTTGCTGTGGTTGCCACATTTCTTTCTCTACCTCCTTCACTTGTGACGATCAATACAGAGATTCACTAAACACTTTACAATGGCTCACAGCATTCGCAGAATACAAGACCATCAAAATAGCTAATATTAAGATACCAGGAATTAAAGAAGTATTACGTACACAACACATAATTCTTTTTGAGATCTGTTTCAGAGCCAGCTCAAAGCAAAATGAGGAGGGCATTGGAGTGGAACTTGGAAAGTTTCCAGCTGGATGGTTCGGCATAACGGATCTCTACTGTAACTCGAGAGAATTGCCCACATCAAGCTAACAGATCAGAAATGAGGTACCTGGCAAGGATCAATAAAGCAATAGAGGAGAGTCATTTCTGGAAAAGGAGCTATCTTCTTAGTGAGTTCTCAAGAACTCCCTGAAGAAATGATGGACACGATATTTGTGAGGTCTCCCAACAAAGCCCAGAGACCTAGCTGATGCCTCTGGTGCTCCCTCTTGTAACAGTCAAAGGTCTCAAGGTGGTGGAGATGCAGGCTTTTTTGCTTCCTTTTTAAAAAATGATGCATAGTGTTTCAGAAAAAGAAAATGTAAAGATAATATCCTTTCCAGCTGGGGTTTAAAATAACTACTGAAAGCTCTTGGTAATCAATAATATGGATCTCAATCTGGGGCCTACATTAAAGAGGGAGGAGCTGTGTTAACTTTACAACTTTGTGGAAAGAGCAAGGAGAGATTCACCGTGTGTGCTCATGTTGCTTAAACTGAATTCATATACTACAACAGAAGCTGTGCATAGGGCTGGAGAGATAGCTCAGTAATCTAAGTGCCTGCCTGGCAAGCACAAGGACCTGGGTTTGATCCCCAGTACCACATGCCATGCCACCCACTGAAACTGGGCACGGTGGCAAACACCTGTAATCCTAGTCTTGGGAAGGCTGAGATAGGAGAATCACTGTGAATCTGAGCTACATAACGAGACCTTATACCAAATAAGTTAAAAACAACAACAACAACAACAAAAAACTGTGCATAGCAGTTGCCCTTTCCCCTTTATTGTGTTATCCTTTGATACTGTACTTGCTTCTTTTTCTATTCCTTTATTCATCCTCTCTCTCTCTGTCTCTCTGTGTTTGTCTATCTCTATCTGTCTCTGTCTGTCTGTCTGTCTTTCTGTCTTCCTCTCTCTCTCTGTCTGTGTCTTTCTCTTTTGTACCAGTAATCAAATTCATGCCTCACACTTGCTGGGCCACTAGTTTTTTCCTATCCTTTATTTTGCTACACTTATTTGCTTCTTTAAGTGGTGAGGAAACAGCCTCGGTGAGGTGCACTTGGCTGTTTCTCTGTGCGTGAATGATAGAGTCAGGCAATTGTCCAAGCCTTACACCTGAGTCCTGAGCCAGCATCATGTGTGCACTTCAGGGCCATTTGAAAGATTCTATTGAGGACACAGTACAGAATGGGCTTCACTGGGCTGCAGGCACTACTGGAAAGGCCTAGAGAACTTATTCTAGAGGCTTCTCAGCAAAATCCTTGGCATGTTTCTGCTTTCTTTGAAACTTTTACCAAGGCCAAATGCCCAAAGTCAGTGTGACTGCCACTCAGCCTCTTACCTCATAAATTTACTTTATAAGCAGTAGTCCCTATTCCTATGCTGTCCACAGGTTCACCCTGCCCTTCTCCACAATTCTTTATAAACTCAATTTGGAATTTCATTAGTCCACCAACTCATATCTTTACATACAAGAAAACAATACTATGCTCAAAATTATTAAAGTCTCTGAATTATTCTTTTATTTGGGTAAGATATGCCAGCATATATTCTAAAACTAGGTACTGATTAATTTTTTCTCATTAAGCATGCACTGCATGTGTTTCCTATTTTTTAAAAATAAAACTTGTTGTTTGGAGGTAATTGTAGTTTCGTATGAATTTGTAAAAAATCATAGAAAGTACCCTCATGCCTCTTACCTAGATCCTTCATGGTGCCATCTTGCAAAACTGTAGCGCAATTTTATTTAATAATAAATAAAACATTATTTTATGTCTTTCTTTTTTATTTTTTAATTTATTTATTTGTATTTTAACTTGAAGAGTGAAAGATAGAAGCAAAAACATATAGAAAAATAACATAAATAGTGTAACATACAATAATACATATGTTACAGATTTTCAAAACATGGATAGCTATATATACATATATATACATATATATATATACATACATATATATATATATATATGTATATATATGTATGTATATATATATATATATAACGATCCAACACAGATTAGCAGTCCACAATAGAAGTGGGTTACTCACAGAAGTTGTTGATTTGAGCCATTCAGAGCTCAGTATATTAATATGACTTCACTTTATATGCCTCCATTTTTATACTTTTCTGCTGGATGGCTAAGACCAAGTTAAATCAAGACCTATATAACAAGAAATGTAACTTTTGTATCAGATAAGGTCATTCAGGTACCCTCAGGGTTTATCCTGTAACTCTGTACCTCACCCTTGTCAGTGTCAGCCATGTGGTTGAGTCATGGCCATTGCTTGACCAATTTGCTCTCTGTGGAAGCCTGAGAGAAAGTTTTCTTAGGCACACTATAGATCATCAATTGTATTCCTTTGTGGCCCCATAATGTCCTTGATCAGAAAATTTGGGGTAAAACATTATTTCATTTCGAAGGACAAGAAGGAAACAAAGGAATTGCTGGAGATGAATGTGAAGCCACAAGAACCTGTTGGGTTATTAATTTAAAGATAACAGAGACTTTAGTTGACAACTGGGGAACAGAGAGGTGAGATGGGACTGAGTCCCCCAGGCAGGCTTGCTAGGCTCTGCCACTGGGTATTTTATTCAGGCTTGTTTAAACAGCAGAGAGGAGTGCAATGCAGTTGGTCCTTCATATTCATGGGTTATACATCTGTGGATTCAGCCAACTGTGGATTGAAAATATTTTTTGAAAATTTCTAGAAAGTTCCATAAAGCAAAATGTGAATTTTCCATGTGCCATGTACTGTGCTGTATTCACACAAATGAAGTGATGTGTAGGCATTGTATTAGTAATTATTTAAGTAACCTAGAGATGATTTAAGGTACACAGGTGAAAGGGTATTTTTATATCAGATGCTCCAGCATTTTATGAAGGAAATGTGAATATCCATAGAATTTGATATCCATGGGGGAACTTCTGGAACGAATCCCCCAAAGATATCAAGGGATGACTGTAGTTTATGCCATTCCTTTTATCAGAAAAGAGACTCACTGATTGGAGTTCTGTAGATAGATTCCTCCTGGAAAGAAATATAGATGGGAATAATACTTCTAATGACTTATTTTTTTTTTTTTTTTGTCTTTTTGAGACAGGGTCTCACTACGCAGTTCAGGCTAGCCTTAAGCTCACTTTGTAGCTCAGGCTGGTCTCGAACTCACAACAATCCTCCTGCCTCAGCCTCCCAAGTGCTGGGATTATAGGCATGTGCCACCACGCCCAGCCAAATGACTTATTTTCAAGGTCACTTTTTCTCATTCTTCTCCCTGGACATTTTGAATCATGAGTGAGTTCATTTAGCTGCATTTTACCCAAGTGAGTGACACATAGAAAAACAAACTTTACAACACTGAGTTATACACTATTTCTAGTTGTCTTTTAAATTATACCTCAAAGAGAACAAAACTGAAGAAGCAAGCTTCTGAAATTTCCTTTTCTATCATTAACTTCTTTTATTATTATTTTTATTAGTACACATTTGTGATAAATAATGATTACACTTGTGAGTAGCTGGTACATGCACATAACATATCTTAATTATTTTTTCCATCTTTTATCCTTCTCATCCCTCCCTGCTCCTTCTGGCTCCTGGTCTCTTTCCATTTGCAAAAGCTCTATTTCTGTTTTTACCTCAGTTCTTTTTGCCATCCCCTACCACCCTTTTTGGAGACAGACTATCTTTGAACTAAAACTATGTAGCCCAGGCTGGTCTCAACTCCATGGAGATCCTCCTGCCTCAGCCTCCCAAGTGCTGGGATTACAGCCATACACCACCATGCCTGGCTTCCATCCACTTTCTTTCTCTTCTCTCTTCCTTCCCTTTATGCCTTGTAATTTCTCCCATTTGAAAAAGATTTCCCTGCTTCCTATTATCCATCCTTTATTTAAGAATGAGGACAATGCACCAATTTTGAGGAGAGAAATGCTTATATGTTTTGCTTGTTTATCTTTAGTTTTAAAGCAAGAAAACATTTTTTTTTGTTTTTGTATTTTAGGGAAGGGTCTACAGGAAGTTCAGGGTCTCAGTACTAGATGAGACTCGTAGTGATCTGCCTGTTTACAGCCTCCCAAGAGCTGGAATTACAGGCATGTGCCACCACGCCCAGTCTCAGTTGCTGTGTCTTTGTGCCCTGGGGGGCGGAGCCAGCGTGGCAAGCAAGGGGATTGAACCCTTGGCCCCTGCACCTGCTTGCAGGTGCTTTAATCTGCTGAGCGTTTTGGGCAGCTTCTACATTTTTAAAGAAACTTTTCATTTTATTTTATTTTTGATACAGGGTCTTGCTACAGCATGCAGTACCAGGGATCAAGCTTGGGTCTTTGTGCTTGCCAGACAGGTGCCAGGCAGGTGATCTTTGAGACATGTAAAGATCTCCTCCGAGTGTATAAATATTCCCTCTCAGAAGAGGGTCACACTAGAGAGTCACTGAGCAAGATTTATTCTGATCTATTTTAGTGAATGTCTTCTATATATTCTACTCTCATTTTAATGTGACAATTGTCCTGTGATTTAAAATAGAATATACTGCTTCCTGGAATCAAGGGACACCAAAATAAATTTGACTTAAATAGTTCCACCTGAAAAAAATGCATCAAACTATATAGGGAGAGTGCTATAGGAATAAGATTTTAAAGCCATCATACTGTGTATCTTTTTGTTCTAAAAGTTAATTCTTATGAAATCTAAGTGATATCCAAGACATTCCACCCTTTCTGCTGGAAACACCACCGTCTGTTTGACAATTATATATTTAAGAAGTTGCACCCCTGTCTTCATCTCTCACTCCATTTTGCCTTTACTCCCCTATGGCACATATAGTACTAGGCTGGTTTGGAAACAGTTGGATTTTGGGGTGAATGGACAGAAGAGATGAACAAGAGGCAGGACAAACATCTTAATTTACAGTATCTTGTGAACAATGCTGTTGTGAATTTCCAAAGGAAGCCTTGGAATCTACTCTTCTTAACTTGAGTCAGCTGCTTATAAATAAACTGAAGGAGTAAAGCAGTTTTATCAGCTAGGATAGCACTGACTTGCACATAGTAGTTTCTTATAAAGTGTGAAGATTAAGAAGACTGCAGCTTTTACTAGCACCATGGGCAAAGGTTTTCAAAAAATATTTTTCAGTTTGCCATTCTTAGCTTGCAGCTTTCTTCTTGAAGTTGCAAGATAGCTGTACTACCTCTACATAATATGCCCACATTACAAGGAGGAAAAAGGCAAAGGTTGATGGGAATTGTGCAGGTTTCCCCTTTCTGAGAGAAGAGCAGTAGTTCTCAGAAGCCCACTCAGTACGTAGTTCTTTGCATTTCACAGGATGCAACTTTTCATGTGGACACTAACTATAAGGGAGCCCGAGGAAGTATTTATTTATTTGAAAAAAAAAGACTTGTTTATTTTTTAAATTGAAAAAGAAAAACATAAGCAAGGATGAATGTGTTAAAATTGCATATTTATCCTATACAACATGGTGCTTTGAAATATGTATACCTTCTGGAATGACTAAACTGAGCTAATTAACATATGTGTTATCTCATAATCTTACTTTTTGTGGTGAGAAGACTTAAAGTCACTCTCAGAACTTTCTAGGATATGTTATTATGAACTATAGTCACCATATTGTATAGTAGACCTCTTATACTTATCGTTAATGCCTGAGATTTTGCATCCTCTCACCAACATCTCCTGAACGCTTGCTTACTCACACCAGCTCTTGGAAGACTGTCATTCTAGCTCTCTGCTGTACAACACATTCAGATTATTTTTATAAGTGACATCATACAGTACTTTTCTGTGCTTTGCTTATTTCATAGCATAATGTCCTCCCTGTGCATTCATATTACCGATAATAATAGGAGTTCCTTCTTTAAATTGAAATAGTATTCTATTTTGTTTATGTACTGTATTTTCTTTCTTCATTCATCTATTGATGGATGCTTAGATCTGTTCCACAGCATAGCTATTGTGGAAAGTGTTGCAATGAACATGGAGCTGCAGACATTTCTTCAACATACTGATTTCATTTGCTTTAGATAGCTGCTCAAAAGTGGGATTGCTGGATCATGTGGTAGTACTACTTTTTAATTATTTTGAGAAACTTTGAGGAGTTTTTTTTTTTTTTTGCGGAACCTAGGATTGAACTCAGACCCTTACCCTTGCCAGGAAAGTGCTTATTCCACTAAGCCATCTCCCTGGCCCCTGAGGTTTTTGTTTTTGAGGTGCTGATAATTGGTCCAAGGCCTCAAACATGTTAGAGAAGCACTCTACCACTGGGATCATCCTCAACCTCAGCCTAGTATTTCTAATGGGACACCTTGGCGACTCTGGACAATGGCAGGCTCCACTCAGAACAAAAGCAGGGAGAATGAATGGGGTAAGAGTTAAGACGTGTTTGTTCCTATACCTATGCATTTGTAGAGGCAGAAGACAGTCCTTGGACTCATGATTTACAATGTTTGGGAGACATACATAATCATATAATTCATAGTGTCTAGAACTAAGAGCTTAGGCTCCAGAATATGTATACTATTATCAGCTGTGATCTTCAATAGCTCACTTTGTTTTCTCACAAATATCTTTCCCATGCCTATATTAGAGGGTTATTAAGGATGAAATGAAATTACATATTCACAATGTCCTTCCTTTGATTCACTTGTACTACAAATTCCAGTACATAGGCCCCAACAGGCTCACTCTTATGATTTCAGACAGAACAAAACTATTACTAGCCCACAAGCAAGAGTTAGACAAAGGAAAGTAATGCTCCCTTTAGGCTACATTCTTGTGTAATGTGAGGTCAGTTTAGGAATGAGATGGTGTAAAGTGATAACAGCATCTATTCTCCACAGTCTGATTTCTGTGTATTTTAGCTGATTGCTGAAAATGTTTAGCTGAACATGGTAAATGTGCTGACTTCTAAATGGGTTCAGCTACTGTAAAGTCCAGAACTTTCTAGAAAATGATGTATACCATAAATTTTAACAAAACTGCTTCTAAAAATATTTTATTTTTTATTTTTATTTTATTTTGTTGAAGAACAAATAGCACTGAGACCGTTTCAAGTCAAATTAGTAGGACAGATTGAACAATTAATATATTGCACATTGTTTTCATAGTGGCTTTTTGTTGTACAAGGTGCATACATGATACTCTACAAACACTATTAGAGCAGATACCTCTAATCAATGAATTAAGAGAATGTAGCTGTATACCTTTTTTTAAAAGCTGAATTATAGTACACTGTCAATAATTAATACTTTTTCCATTGTTATCTTCCTAGTGGTTATTCATAGTAGAAGAATCAGACAGGATATCCTGTCCAAACACTATTAGTGCAAATCTTGCTTCTCAAAGAATTATGCAGAAGTACTGTATATTTATCGTAACTGTACTGTACTGTTTATACAAACACAGAATGGTTCTTCCTTTGTATCCCCCTTTTTTGTTTAGTCCTGTTACAGATGGGTATTCTATTGTCATTCAATTATTATAGGTGCTTGAATTCAGTAAAACAATCCAACACAGTCCAGCAGTCCACAATAATAGTGGGTTATCCGAAGAAGTTGTTGACTACAGCCACTGAAAAATCTTATGGCATAATACATTGCCCAAGTTAAGGGAACAAAAAGTCCTCATCAACTTCCAAGAAATTTTTGAAAATGACATTGAATGAACTTATAGAGGAACTTTTTCTAGGAAAACCAAAACCCCAATATATGCTCTTGAATTACCCTTAGCTGTTTTCAGTAACGTGTTCTGTACTTTAATACACATGAATTTTTACTTATATTTCCTCGATAAAATTTCATCCTTTCTGAGTTCTTTATATTTTTATATTTCTATTATTTTACAACACAGTTCAGCAAATAGTTTGCCTCAACATTATTTTAAGGAATAAATTATCTTTGATTGTATTCTTGTTAAATGATTAAAATAGATTTGTATATTTGAGTAGCCTTGCAGTTACCAGTTATGCCAGAGCAGCTTTTTGTGGTGAACTATAAGCTAAACGCTCTTAAGTTGCTCTAATGGAAGAGTATACATTCTGTGCATCAGCCTTACCAGTAAGTAACACTCTGCTGAAAGACCGGATTAAATTTTAAGAATTAGTTGGTTAGTTTATATCCGTTCATAGTAGGATCTTTGGCAACCAAATCATGAAAAAAAAAAATGAATGAAGAAACTAGAGATATTCAACCTGGGGAAACAGAAACTAATGAGAAATATGATCACTGTCTTCAAATATTTATAAAGGGCTATCAGACTAAAAAAGATGTGGTTTTATTCTGTGTTGCCTTCAAAGTCAGAAGACCAAAATTCAGAAAGAAAGCATCTGGAAATCCGAGGGATGAACCTCAAAAATCTTCCTTTGTTGTTAGTATACCTGAGGCTTTACAGATGTTCCAGGATTATTGTTAGGGTTTTATGCATCCTAGTAACGTAAATAAATTCTCTAACAGAAATATCCAGAGTTCTTTCCAATGGGTCATTGTATTTTGATGAGATTTTTTTTTTTTTCTGTAATTTAAGGAAGGGTCTACAGGGAGTGCAGGATCTCACTACTATATCCAACATAGTGATTATCTTGTTTACAGCCTTCCAAGTGCTGTGGAATTACAGGCATGCGCCACCACTCCCAGTCTCATTTGTTATCACAGCTTGCCCCTGGGAATGGGCTAGCATGGCAGGCCTGGGGATTGAACTCCTGGCTCCTGCTCCTGTTTGTAGGCACTTTAATCTACTGAACTATTTGGCCGGCCCGTGATGAGATTTTTTAACGAATCTTCTTTATCACGTGATCCATAACTTCCAACTCTTGTTTCAAAGTGCGCTTACCAAAGAACAAAGGATTTCTTTTGTCATTTTTTTCATGCCCTCCTTTCTGCTATTCTGTGCTCTGAAGAGGGAGATAAGGAGGCACCTTCCTTACCATGAGCTCCCAAACCTTACTCCTCTCTTTAATTCAGAGCTCCCTGCCACAGATGTATGGTTTCCTCTTGTTCTGTAACTTGACCTGCTAAGAGCCAGAAAGGACTGGATGAAGCAGAGACTACTTACTGTCATTTTCTCAGAATGCAGAATGTTTATTGTTTCCCTTTAAGCTCAAAATATATTTGCAAAACAGAGAGGATATATATTATAGGCAACATTAACATAGAATACCTAACATGATGTATATTATACATGTATTTATTTCATGAAAGTATATGAAATCATTACAATATAAAAGCCATAAGTAACCTTGTCTCCTGCCACCAAAGAAGTGAAGGAGAGTGAAAATCTGATAGTGGTCTGAGTCGAATCAATATTGAACTCTCAGGCAGGAAATTGTGGTGCTCTCATACAGAAAACTACTCAGACATTGTCCGCATCAGACTTGGAGCCAGACATCCTGACAGAGGCTAACATAATGGCTCACAAGCATTATGGCTCCTTAAATTGCAGCCTAAAAATTTCCACAATATCCCCAACTCAGAAGCCTCTTTACAAAGGAAGCTCAGGGCATCTCCAAATAAGTCCTAATTCAGATGAATTACACCTCAGGGAACTAAGAGATCATACAAATGAGGTGAGAAAAATGCTCATTTCTTTGGGGGCAATTGGTAATATATGAAGTCACAGAGAACTGAGACAGCGAAGTAAACTTTCCATTTGCAAAGGGTAGACGATAGCTTTCACATAAGTATGGTTGGATCAACTTGATACATTCAAAAAATTCTAGACCATATTAAAAGAATAACTTACACATACTTAGAAAACAATATAGGTGTCCTTATGACACAGCGTGTATTCATGAAGAAGTCAACTGAGACTAATTTTATTTTTTCTTAAACAGGCTGTTAGATTATTAGGACGAACAAAGTAGTATAACAGGTAAAATCATTTAAAAATTAAACTCATTGAGGGATAATATATATATATATATATATATATATATATATATATATATATATACAATAAACTGAGAATATACAGTCTGATAAATTTTGAGGAATGTGTACACTGATATAATTATCACCACATCAGAATAAAGAACATTGTGCCCCTTTATAGGCAAACTTCCTCCAACTTGTGGTTCCAGTCAAGCAACAATCCACTTTCTTTGACTATTCTAGTTTTCTAGAACTTTCAACAAATAGAGTTGTATAGAATGTAAATTTTGTATCTTGCTTCTACATTGTTTGGAAATGTACTGTTTTGTAAATTCATTCATATTCTTGGATATTATTTTCATTGTGAGTCAAATTCCATCCTGTGACTATACAACATTTAATTTATTTGCCTTTTGATAGATGTTTGCAGTTGTTTTACATTTGGGAGATATGAATAAAACTGCTGTGAACTTTCAAGTTTTGTGTGGATGTATGTTGTTAATGTCTCTTAGTAGGAAATAACATAAATTCTGAAGGCATTTAGCAATGTTTCCATGCAACTATGAACAAAATGGCTATTGTAAGCCAATAACCAGAATTACATATACTCATATAGTAACATGTATGCAAAATAATAATTTTGTTAGTCACTATAGTCAAAGAAGGTTAATTAATGAATGGATCAATGTCAATATAACAAGAGGTTTCTGGTGAAATGCCATAGGCCTCTTCATTCAGTATTTGTTAATTAAAATATTTTAAAATGGACTGAAAAAATTGTATGTATTTATGGGTATAATATGATGCTTCAAATATATGTATATTGTGGAATGACTACATAAAGCTAATTAGTATAAACATTACCTCAAATAGCCATCATCATTGTGGTGAGAAAGTTTAAAATCTATGCCCTCAGGGCCAGGGAGATGGCTCAGAGGAATAAGTGCTTCCCTGGAAAGCGCAAGGGCCTGAGTTCAATCCCAGGTTCTGAAAAAAGAAATCTATGGCCTTAGCACTTTCTTTTTTCTGTGCTTTTATAAAGTTAATATATATTAGTACATGTTTGTAGAACATAACGGTGACATTCATTTTGGGGAGTTGGTACATGAATATACCGCATCTTAATTTAACAAGTTTTGTCACCTGTGATCAACATCTCCCTACTTCTTCCTACATCACCCCAGCCCATGAAAACTACCATTCCACTAGCTGCTTATATGAACTCAATTGTTGTAGATTTTAAATATGAGCAAGAACATGGAGCATTTGTCTTTCTGTGCTTGGCTTATTTCACTCAGCATAGTGTCTTTGAAATTCATCCATTTTGTGTAGAACGGCAAGATTTCTTTCTTTTAAAGTTTAAATAGGACTGTGCATATGTATGTGCATATGTGAGTGTACATATATCTCATTTTATTTATTTGTCTATCTTCTGGCTGATGTGGATAATGCTACAACTGACTTGGGCAATGCTATAATTAACATGGGAATTGAATATGTCTCTTTGACATTTCATTTTCTTTTTTTTTTTTTCTCGGAACCAGGGATTGAACTCAGGCCCTTGCATTTGCCAGGCAAGCACTTATTCTACTAAGCCATCTTCCTGGCCCTCATTTCTTTTGGATA
This sequence comes from Ctenomys sociabilis, assembly GCA_004027165.1. Lineage (NCBI taxonomy): Eukaryota > Metazoa > Chordata > Mammalia > Rodentia > Ctenomyidae > Ctenomys > Ctenomys sociabilis. Next base: position 10,009 of record PVKA01002455.1, on the reverse strand, counting down.
TACACCCAGATTAGAATTGATACAGTAGTTCTGTTTTTCATGCTTTTGAGAAACACACTGTTTCCCATAGTGAACATACTAATTTATATTTCCAACACAGTGTGGAAATATATCTTTTCCATATATCTTCACCAATACTTGTTATCTTTTATTTTTGATAATATTCATTTTAACAGATGGGAGATAATATTTCACTGTGGTTTCAATTTGTATTTCCCTCACAATTAGTAACATTGAACATTTTTCATACAAATGAAAAATTGTTTGGCAATTTTTGTCTTTTTCTTCTTTGTCCCTCTTTCTATTTCTTTATGGTCTAGATACTGATCCCATGACCCTGTGCATGCTAGGGAAGAGCTCTACCACTGAGTTCCAGCTTGAATTTTTTTGTAAACTTGGTCTTGAGACAGGGTCTTGCTAAGTTCCCCAGGCTTGTCTCAAACTTGTTATCCTCCTGCCTCAAATTCTCAAGTAGGTGGGATTATAGGTGTGTGTTACCAACCCCAACATTTTTTGAGAAATTTTCACTTATCATATGAATGGTGTGCAGATCTTTTCTTCTATTCTGTAGGTTGTCTCTTCGCAAGTTGATTATTTCCTTTGTATGCAGAAGCCCTTTTGTTTCATATAAAAAGAGCCAAAGTAAACCTATTGGTCTACTTAGGCTCTTGCTGTAAAACCCCAAAGTGATTACCCATGTAAGTGTCATGGAGGTTTCTGTGTGTGTTTTTTTCCTAGTTGTCTTATAATTTCAGGTCTTACTGTTCAATCTTTAATTAATTTTGAGTTGAGTTTTGTATCTGGTAAGATAGGGGTATAGTTTCATTCTTCTGCATAGGGATATCCAGTTTTCCTAGCACAATTTATTGAACAGATTCCTATTACCACTGTGTATTCCTGGCACCTTTGTGAAAAACTAGTTTGCTTCTCAATGCTCTTAATTTTGGTATCATGACTTGTGAGGTCAGCATCATGAAATTTGTACATTCTGTGAATCTAGAAGTATTAGCTAATGAATAGCAGATTCAAGACTCAGAGAAACGTTCAGATGATTAAGTAATGCTTTTAAAGTACTAAAATTAAACCAAACAAGGATACATGAGAAATAATGGTGTAAGGACAAAGAAACTACTTTTTTAATTCAGGAGGAAGGAAGCATTGGCTTAAGAGCACATACAAAAACTTGAAGTTTTCACTGAATAATAGCTTCTATACCAATGGATAGTCATACCATTTAAGAAACTATCCCCAAATAAACAATCAACTGGTTCAGTTGATTTGGGATGAACTAGTAAATGTAATCTGAGTGATGTGTTTATGTTCTATCCTCTTTTTGTCAGAGCACGCAGGAAATATTTAGTACAATTCTAAAAGAACACGATGTATTGTACAATACACAGGAATGAGGTCAATGTGATGGATTATTCATGACTGTTACATAGAGACAGGTTGAAAGAACTGAAGGTATTTGTGACTGTCACAAGAACTTGTGTGCGTGAGGGTTTATTATTACTGTTATTCAAAATCTGAAGAATTATTTGACATGGAAGAGATTAGGTTTATTATAGATTTTAAGGATTAGAATCATGGTTTGGAAGAATATTATAGTGGAAGACATAAGAAATAACTCCAGCTATTAAGAATGTTTCAAAGATACCCACTTTCCTCCGGTAATATTGAAATATTATTTACTGGAGGTTTTCAAATAAGTATCCAGTGACTTAAAGCATTGTCTCATCTGTACTATGGGCATAGTGATATTACTATAAGTGGAACAAGGATGTGAGAGAAAATACTTCTATTTAAAGAGTTGCCAGCCGGGCGTGGTGGCGCATGCCTGTAATCCCAGCACTAGGGAGGCTGAGGCAGGAGGATTGTTGTGAGTTCGAGACCAGCCTGAGCTACAAAGTGAGCTCAAGGCCAGCCTGAACTGCATAGTGAGACCCTGTCTTAAAAAGACAAAAAAAAAAAAAAAAAAAAAAAAAAAGAGTTGCCACATTTAATTAACATCATTGGATGATATGTGTGTCTCAAGTAGCTAGACTTCTTCACAACCAAGCATTGCATCTGGTTCATCTTTTTATCTGTAACAACAGCTGATATATAGCACATGAAGTGACCCAATATGTATTTTATTGAATGGGTGAATGAATGACTGGAGTTAACAGATATGAGAGTACAGTACTTTAGGAAAGAGGAAAGCAAGACACCAATGAAATGTTGAACTATTAATTACAGCATATAAATATTTTTTTCTAACAAGCCTGCCAGTTCTGGTTATTTATATTCAGATTCATAACTAAAATTTATACTTGCCATATGGCTTTACTGGTGAGTTTTTAAAAGTAAGAGGCAGATAACTTTTATGCTATATAAAGTATTTGAGAACAGAAAGAAGACAAAACCTTTTTCGTTTATTTTTATTACCAAATTTATTTTCTGAAGTTAGCATTGAAGGGATATTAAAACCTGACCAAGTCAGAAACAAAAATTATGATCTACACACCTGGCCTGGGTTCTGGCTGGAGAGAGGTCGGAGGAGGGGCAAGAAGGCGGAAGTTCAAACACACATACCTAGAGGGGTCTCTAGTTATTTCTTTTTAACCTGGAAACTAACTCCAGAGGTTTGCCCTGAACTACATCCTCAGCTTTTCTTAAGTATTCATTTTGAGGCAGGGTGCCACTCACTTGATAACTTTTCCAGGCTGGGTTCAAACTTTGAATCTTCCAGATTCAACTCCCTTACTCAGCCTTCCAGAATTGTGGGATCTATAACCTGATTAGTAAATGGAAACACGATGCATTCTCTTCACTAATAATCATTTTATTGAATGATGATAATATCTTCAAGATAATATAAATTTCTCAAATCCTCCTTTAATTTCCAGGGACCTGAAATTTTTACAGTAAGTCCAACTTTCAAGTTCAGTAGGTCACAAATCCAGCTTTTCTTTACCTCATGGTGCTCTAAAAGATTTTTACAACTTGCTTCATCCTGAAACTTTGTCTATGAAAAGTCAGAGCAAGGTGCCATATAGTTTCCCTTGCATGGATGAGTTTGAGAAACTATGAAGTCCTTCAAGATTGAGGCTTAATGGGGTCAAAGAAGGGGAAAAGAGGAATCTGACATTTTATAGGTCCTACCTGGGGGGAAGAGTATGAGGTGAAAGGACAGGACTCTGTCTATTGTGATTACAGTGATAAATCTTGCAAATAATTAAACTTTTACTTGTAAAGATTGAAAAAAAATTATGATCTAAACTTGGTACGAATATAATGAAATAAAAACATGAGGGAAAATCAAATTTTATATGTATATTAAAATAATAACTTACTAACTAGCATAATCTCAGGGATATAAGGATAATATAGTATTATCAAATATATTAATATAATGTATTATATTAGGATAGCAAATAAGAAAAATACCCTACATGATTATGGTGAAAGATCTTGAAAAGAGAATTGATAACTCAATTCCCATCTTCGACTTAAAGGTAGTTTTATTATAAAACGAAACTGATATAGTGTTAACAGTAGTAGTCTTTGAATAGCACTAAATAACCAATTAATTGTGATAGATCAAAGAAATTATTGCTTAACATTATTTATAAATTCCAGAAAGCCAAAATGACAAACAACAGAAACAGAAGAACTGGAATAGAAATAAATATGAAAGAAAGGAAGAAACCCAAAATAATCAAATAAAATTTTTTTCTGGCTAGGGACTAGGTTTTGGAAATGTACACAAAGCAATAGGTTCTAGTACACTCTCAGTAAGAAAAATTTGGAGACGTATGTGACATATAAAAGTCTAATAAACTGAAAGACCATTACATTATTGAGTAGAGATAAAAATATTTTAAATGTTCCCATTCTTCCTTAGCTAATATTTAAGTTTGATACAATTACAAAAAAGTGAATTTTTTCTAACTTGAGAAAATTTTACATCTTAATATTTATATGCAGTTAAAATAAAAGAGAAGAAATTAGAAAATATTGACAGGAAAACACTTAGGGTATTGTTTTCTTGACAGGCGTTAAAACATATTACATAGATTCCATGTTGAAAAGTTGTGTTTTATTGAAGAAGAGCTATACAGTGGAGACAAAAAAATCAATAGATGAAAATTGACTAGTTGGGACTGAGAACAGGGGAGTGAAGTAATTAGCTTTGGGTCATACTTTACTGGATTTGAAGGAAATATAATGTAAACATAGGAATCATGTAAGCTAGGTGAACATTTACCTAACCTCTGGATGAGAAAAGACTATCAAATCTCTCATGTAACAAAAATAATTTCAAAGAGAGAAATGGGACTTAGAATGTTTTATGTCAAAATTATGAAAAAGGAAAAGGACAATGACAACATGGAAAATTTTCTACAAATATAACTAAGAGTTGCACTATTTTTTTGCAGTGTTTTGTCTAATTTTATGAGACTAAGAAATACCACAAGAACCAGGGGAAAAATTGGCAAATGGTGTGAAGTATCTACAAAAATGAAAGAAAAATGGCTAATAAGTAGTTGAAAAACATTTAAACTTCACTATACATCAAGATAACAAAGGTTAGGACAAACAAATTAATTTTCTCATGCAGGTTTAACAAGTTTCTAAAAAGATGAAAGTATGTATTACTGGCAAGGTAAAGTGAAAGATATTTTCATTTTCTTGGCATGATTATGAATTGGTAAGTCTTTCTGGAAATCAAGATGCATTAAAACCTTAAGAAAGTTATTGTACTTTGAAAATGTGATTCCTCTTCTGGAAACCATGTAAAATGCAGATAAAGGTCAAGGCATAGAAATATCAATTTGAGTATCTTTTATGCAAGGAAAGGAAAAGAAGAATGTTTAGTAATTGGGGAAGAGTTAAACACATTTTGGAACGTCAATATTTCCAGGGCATATAGCTTTCAAATTTTTAATGGGAAGAGCAAATGCTTACAATGTAATAAGATGAAAAAAAATACACACAAGTACGCACACAGTATACTTTTTAGTTTTTTAAATTTATTTATTTAATTTTTTGGTACAGGGTCTTGCTACACAACTCAGACTCATAGTGTCCTCCTGTCTTAGCCTCCGCTGTGCTGGGGTACAGGTCATGTGCCATCATACTGGGTTTTGGTGGCCAGCTTAGTGTGGGGCCGGCAAGTTATGGGGTACTGGGCATGGAATCCAGGTCCTTATGCTTGCCAGGAAGAGTGCTTAGAGCACTGTGCTATCTTCCTGGCCCCACACATAATATATTCTTAAATATCTCAAAAATATATGAAAATTTGACAAAAAAGAAAGTCCCACAGTTTCTGCAGTGTATATTGCAATTATGTAGAATGTTTTTGTAAACTTTACACTGCCCTATGGCTTTCAAAATCACTACAGGAGTGTATGACTCTCATCAGGAAGTAGTACTTTAAAATGAAAATTATTCTTAAATTGAAGCTTCAAAAACTGTCATAAAAGAAAAAAAGATGTAAAAAATCGTGATCTACCAAGGTTTCTTCAGATCTTTTTTTCCATATTTAGGGCAGGGACTACATGGTCTACAGGGTCTACAGGGTTTCACTATGTATATTAAACCCATAATGATTCTCCTGTTTACAGCCTCCCAAGTGCTAGGATTACAGGCGCGCGCCACTACACTCAGTCTCAATCACTGCCTCAGTGCATCCCAGGGGCGGGGCCAGCATGGCACCATGGGGACTGTACCCCGGCTACTGTGCTCTGTTTCTTCAGATTTTCTGAGGGGTTCATTATGAGTATATTGCATTTGAGATGCCAGTAGGAACCTAATAATGGCACACAGTTGGAAATACTAGAATAGAACTTTGGAGAGTAATATGGGTTCTGACTGCAGAGACAGCAGCATGTCAACTAAAGTCAATTTTAGTGTCATCTAGTTCTTGGTTTTCTCTTCAATGAGATGGGAAAGAGAATGATATCTTGAGGACTGTTGTAAAGATTAAGTGAGTTAATACAGGTAAAGCCCGCAATAAAGTTCATTCACATTACCTATTATTAATTTTATTGTCACTCTGGGTGTGGTGGTGTGTGCTTGTAATCCCAGCTCTTGGGAGGCTGTAAACACGTGGATCACTACAAGTCTGATCTAGTAGTGAGACCCTGAATACCCTTAGAACCTTCCCTAGAATACAAAAAAAAAAAAAAAAAGAGTTAACTTTATTGTCACTGACAATGGTAAGCCAGGGATAATGGGAAAGTTGAGAAGGGAAGAAGGCAAAGGTTATTGGAGCTGCTCAAATCCCTCAGCCCTTTATATTCCTACTATTGGCTCCTGAGATTGCTTGTGAGTGAGCTAGAAGTACCAGGGTTTCCCACAGTGTATCATATATCATCCTTTGTTGGCTGCCTTCCTTTGCCCATCTTAGTCCCCCATTTTCTTTTGGGAGTATCTCCCCAACAAATGACTTGAATGTAAATGTTTTGTCTTGGGGTCTGTTTTTGGAGAGCTAAAACTAAGACAGCTAAACATGAAAATTGGTCTGTTACAACTTTGATGGATGGTTGGCAGATAGGAAGCCCATGATATGGCTAGAGAAAGAGTAGATTGAGGGACACAGAAAAAAGTGTGGTCTAAAATCCAAAGTAAAGGAGAGTTTCCTGAATGAGGTAGGAGGAAACAGTATCAAATGCTATGGAGATGAGATGCAAAAAGAACTGGAATCTGTCCATTTGAGTTGGCATATGTGAGGTGCTAGGTGACCTCTGCCAGCAGATTTTTGGTTTAGTGGTGGAAGAAGCCATATGGTAGTGGGCTGAGGATGTGAATGGGAGGTGAAAAACTGGAGGCAGCCAGTACTCATTTAGGTAGTCTGTCTGTGAAAGGAGAGAGAGAGAGAGAGAGAGAGAGAGAGAGAGAGAGAGAGAGAGAGAGAGAGAGGAGAGGAAGAAACACTAGAATGCACAAGGGAAAAAAAGCTTAGGATCTATCTTTAAAATAGAGATACAACTTGAGTATACTCCAGTTCAATGGTGAGAGAATAAGATCCAATTGAAATGTAGCTAAAATGTCATAGGCTTGCTATAATGCATTAACCACTACCATATTCCAAGTTTCCCAGTGTTTACATTTTCATTAGCATTTTTATTGAGCACTTACTGTCTGCAAAGCACAACCAAATATTGAAAACATAAACATGTATAAGACAATTCCTGACCTCAAAAATAGTAGAGCAAGATACAAAATACATGCAAAACTTAATAAAGATATTAATAGTACATAATTATGATCAAGTTATGTCACCAATAAACTAGGGTGGTAATGGTACTTTAATTAAAGGAGGTATAGCAAAGCATCATAAAAAGGGTGTGTATTAAAACATCATTGAACCTTAAATGTACACAATAAAAATAAATTAAATTAAAAAATTACATAGTTAAGGGGTTCAGTGGAAGCAGGGGGTAGTTGGAGAAAACTCTTGGGTTTAGAATGTGGGCACGGATATTGTCTTTTCTTCATCTGCAGCTCAAGACTTACAGGGATGAAGTCATGAGCCCAGATGATTTGGCTGAAAATTTCACTAGGGAGTTCTAAAAGGGGAAACTTAAGAGAGAGGTAGAATTTGACACCAAACAGACCTGAAGGGTATTTGAATGTAGAATTAAAATTTAAACTTGGATTTCATTTTGTAGGCAAGAAAAGAACCAGTTAGAGTTTTGAAGAGAATGAAGTGTGTTGGGCAAAATTTGTAAAAAGGACCAGCCAAATAGCTCAGTGGATTAAAGTGCCTGCCAGAAGGCATGGGGGATGGGGTTGCATCTCCAGGCCTGCTGTGCCAGCCCTGCCCCGGGGCGCACTGAGATGGCAATTGGGACTGGGCATGGTGGCGCGTGCCTGTAATCTCTGCTCTTGGGAGAATTACTACAAGTCTGATGCAGTAGCGAGACCCTGAAAACCCTGTAGACTCTTCCCTAAAAAAAAATACAAAAGAAAATTTGCAAAGAATGTACAGCATAGTTTGCAAAACAGGAAAAGAGGAGGACGAGCTGCTCAGGAGAACCACACTTAGAACAGGCTAGGAGAGGGTGGAAATAAAGGACAAAAGAAGGGATTTTTATGTTATGGATGTTAACTTTTGCCTTATTCCATTTTTCAGATTATAAGACACCTGTACTCTGCTTTGCTCAACACTAAAGTCTGTATCATGTCTCAAATAGGTCTACTACATACATATTTAATTATTAATTTGAGTGAATAAAGCAACAGGAGGATAAATGAATGCATATCAAATGTATGCACATTGCCAGAGATGAACTATCAAACAGATTTTTGGAAGAAAAACAAATCAAAGAAAGATTGAAGTTTTCCAAGTGTGGTTACTTGGAGAAATCACAACACTGCTGATTGAGTTTCTTGACATGAAGTGCTCAGTAATTGCAGTCTGATATATTTATGAGGTGGAAAAGAGACAAATTTGGAAGGTACTGAAGTTTCACTTTTTTTTTTTTTGGTGGTCTAGCAGAGAACTAGCTTGGACGGGCTCAGTTAACATAATAGGTGGCAGATACTAAGTATCACAAGTTCCCATTTCCTAGCTAAGTCCATTTCTGCAAACATCTACCTTTCATTATTAGGTAGTTCCCATTCTCTTCAAATATGCAGGGTAGACTGTTGTGGAAGATAGGCTCTGTCTTTTGCAACTCTGTGTGTCCAGCCTGGCCAAGCCAAACCTAATTATATCACTCTGGTGTGCAATGAGAATGCCAAGGGTTTGGGACACTCTTCTCGACAGAAGTTTCTTTCCAAAACTTTTATTATCTACATATGTCATGTGATCTATATGTAAGGCTCTGAAATATCCAACATATTATAATACTTAATACAAACATATAGTTGGGATTTCGTTTTTTATTTTTATTTTTGTCTTTGGTACAGGATCTCACTATGAATCTCAGACTTGTAGTGATACTCTTGTTTTCAGCCTTCCCAGTGCTAGAATTACAGGTATGCACCACCATGCCCAGGACTGGTGATCACTCAGTATGTCCAGAGCCAGGGCCTGTGTGGCCTGTGATACCTGGGATTGAACCCTGGTCCTTGTAATTGCCTGAGCAGGTGCTTAGTTTCCTGAGCTATGTCACTGGCCTTAGTTGAGATATTAGATGAAGAGTATTTTGAGGGAAATTTAAATTTTAGAGAGGATCAAGAGAACTCTCATCTGTAAAAGAATTATAAATTGAGTGGACTACAAAATCCTAACTTAAGCTCATCTGTAAATGCTTAAATATTTCCACTAGAGAAAGTCCACGACACAGACAAAGGAACTACAGAATAATGTACAGGACTACAAGATAAACCCTGAGAGGACTTCAATGACCACATAGGAAATATAAAGTTCATGTGTTGGTATATAAGTCTTGATCTAATCTAGGTCTTCACCATCCAGCAGAAAAGTATAAAAATGAAGTATACATCGTGAGCCCATAATATTAAGCTGAGCTGTAAATGGATATGGTTGACAATTTCTTTGAATAATTCACTGTGGTTGCAGAATGCTGGACTGTGTTGGATTGTGGTGTTGAGTTCAAGCACCTAAGGTAGTTGAATGTCAATGGAGTGCCCACTTTTGACAGGTGTAGACAAAGGAAGGGTTGTAGAAAGAAAAAAAACATGATGTGTGTGTATAGACAGTACAGTTGGGATAGATAACGCTGTGCTTCTACATAATTCTTTGAGAGGCAAGATCTGCACTAATGGTGGTTGGACAGGATATTATGTCAGCTTTTAGTACTATGGTCATCCACTAGGTAAATAATTATTGAATTTTTGATATAATTTAGGTATAAAAAATAAGATAAGTAAGCAACTACACTCTTAATTCACTGATAAGAGATATCTGCTAAAATAATATCTGTAAATATAATATCATGTATGCACCTTGTACAATACCAAAACGTTATGAAAACAGTTTGCAATGTATTAATTCATCAAATCTGTATGGTTAAGGTGTCTTGAAACTGTCTGATTGACATTTGTATTTTAA